>JAYXIM010017626.1:0-124821 GCA_037575425.1 Anastrepha fraterculus
TGTATTGCATTAAGGCATAATTGAGTGTTCGCAATGTACGCAAATTCACCTCATAAATTTGATTATCATTTCATTGATCCAGAATAGTTTTGAGGTAGTTCTCAGGCAATCTTTAAAAATGTCATAACATCGCGCCTTCCGAAACAAGCGGATTAGGGAGTTAGAAGTATACCGCGGTAATGAAAGCCTGTCGTAAGAGGCAACTAAAATCCACACCACAGCCTGCTAGTTATGTAGTTATATTTACATAGTCAAATAGGTTGAGCGAAACAAGAATAGAAGCGGCTTGGTTACTATGCGAACTCTGTCGACATTAGAGCGTCAATACTAAAATTTATTGAGGGCTCAGAGAAATACTCTGAATCCATAAAGGAGGCATAATAGATCCTTCATAATAAAAGGCCTTGAACAGAAGCAGACAGTTCCTTTGGCGAAAATTTAAACATCAAAAACTGCGTCAACATTTATTTTCGTTTTCTGTTTTGTTTGTTTTTTTTTCTTTTAATTTTCGTTCTTAAAGACTACTTTTTTGCGAAAATTTAATCAGCAAAAATTGCTTCTACACTTGTATAGTTCTTATTAGATAAAACTTAAATTCTTTTAATTACGTTGCAAAAAAAAACAAAAAAAAAAAACGAAAACTATAATATAAAAATACGGAGGTGGATATGAAACCTTAAAATTGCCTTTTATTGTAATTTTGATATATTTTATGTTTTTTTTTTATTATTCCCTTGAAAAATTTTTACAAAATAGCCCGATTTTTCCCATTGCTTTAGTCAGCTATTTGCGTCTATTTTGAAATAAAAAAACACTTTTTTATGGTAGAAATAAACTGTAAAAGTATTTTAAAGGAGATTGGGCTTGGAGAAGAATATATCCCAAGCAATGAATTATTTTTGATCTAATTGCCCCAATCTCTCACTTCATAGCAAGAACATTTTCATCTCCTTTCGTAATTGTATTAAATAATTCTCTTGAATCGAAACGAATGCGAAAGTTTGGCTCCGAAAGAATAATATGAGTATATTGAAATTGTATTTATTTGTAGACTGCTCAAATATGAACGAGACTAATTTAATAAAACACAAGCGGCTAATTATTGTTCAATTTTTATTTTATCTCCTTCAAAGTAATCACCATTGGAGGCGATACACATATGCCAACGTTTTTTCAAATCATCATAGCATTTCTGGAAGGCCGATTTCAGTATGGATTTCAGTTCCTTCTTCGAATTCTCTTTTATGACATATCCATATCAGGCGAATACGGTGCTTGCGGAACGATATTAACATTATTTTTGTTCAAATAATCGCGAACAAGACGTGATGTGTGAGCTGGTGCATTATCGTGATGCAAGAACCATGACTTGTTGTCCCACAATTCCTTGCTTTCAAGACGAATGTTCTCGCGCAAACGCTTTAAAACGTCTGAATAATATTCAGCGTTAACCGATCGGCCTTGCGGAAGGAACTCCGAGTGCACCACACCTTCGTAATCGAAAAAAACAGTCAGCATAACCTTAATTTTTGAGCGACTTTGGCGTGGTTTTTGGGTTTCGCTGGGAGCGCCATTTGGATGATTGTTGGGCTGTTTCGACGTCATACTCATAAACCCAAATCTCGTCACCAGTTATGATGTGCCGGATGTCCGTATCAGTCATGGTGAGCATTTCCTCAGCGACAGTTTTGCGTTGTTCTTTTTGAAGAAAATTCAACAATTTTGGAACAAGACGCGCGGACACTCGTCTCATGCCCAAGACATCATGAATAATAGTATGAAGGGATCCATTTGATATGCTCAGCTCACTAACTATCTCTCTTTCGGTCACACGGCGATTTTCAAGCACAATTTCCTTTACTTTTCCGATGTTTTCGTCGTTTACTGATGTTGCTGGACGACGTTCATGAGGCAAGTTTTCAACCGATGTACGGCCTTCTTTGAACGATTTGTACCACTGGAAAACACGTGCACGCGATAGAGCAGAGTCCCCATAGGTTGTCTGCAACATTTTTAAGGCGTCTGAAGCCGAAATTTTGTTGGAATAACAAAATTTCAAACAAATTCTTTGTTCAACTTGAGTTTCCATCGTTAAATTCGAAGAACACATTCGAGCTTGACTTGTTTACAGTAGCACAGAAAACAAACTATGTGACATATCACGCTGAAATTTGCCATGTAAGCTTATAACAGTCCTACCAACCAACAAAAAATTTATTTTTGCCATATGTCATCCGCGGACCGTTTTATTGATAAAGTCTCGTTTATATTTGAGCAGAAGGTATTATATTTGTCTTTAATTTATTATTTTTTAACAAGGTTAATATACCCATATTATGTGCTCATAGTATATCCAATATACGAGACTACTTACAAGACGGTAGCGCCGCCGACTCTTTAATTTACTAAGTTGCAGGATTTTAAAATATTATTTATTTGTAGTCTCCGAAACAAAAGAGTTCTCATAAAACTATTTCTTTATATATCTTTAAATTATATGAAATCCTGTTTATTTGCCTTCTGTAAAAAAAAGAATAATATTTTTTATAATTAATTGTAATATACTGCACTTTAGTTTACTCGTAGTCTCCAAAAAAATTCTTCAAAATTTTTTTTCTTTAAGTTTACTTGTTGTAATAATAGTACACCGAAATTTTATCTTCCAAAAAAAATATTTTTTCATAAAAATTTCTCTTTAAATTTATGAAATTCTATTTATCCAAAAAAGAAAACAAAATATTTTAATTAAAAAGTTTGTTTAAATTTCTCAATTTCAGTACACCGAAATTTGGTTTATTTTTAGTCTTCCAAAAAAACATTGTTTTCTTAAAACAATTTCTTCAAAATTACTAAATTATATTACACCCAAATTCAGTTCATTTGTAGTTTCCAAAAAACAACAAAAAAAAAAAACAAAAATTAAAAAAAAAAACAAATTAAAAAAAAATTATTTACTAACTTAGAATGCACTGAAATTCTGTTTATTTATATTCTCCAAAACAGAAAAAATAATATTTTTCATAAAAAATTTTTCTTTAAATTTACCAAATTATATCACACCAAATTTCGGTTTATTTGTAGCCTCCAAAAAAGAAGAAACAATATTTTTCATAAATTTTTTTCTTTAAATTTACTAAATTATAGTAAAGTGAAATCCTATTTATCCAAAAAGTAAAAAAAATCATTTAATAAAGAAATTTCTTTACATTTCCCAATTTCAGTACACTGAAAATCGGTTTATTTTTAGTCTTCCAAAAAAGAAAAAAAATATATTTTCCACAAAAATTTCTCTTCTAAGATTTACTAAATTATAGTACACCGAAATTCAGATCATTTATAATCTAAAAAAAAAACAAAAAAAAAATTCTTTAAATGAATATAGCTCTGAAATTTGGTTTATTTGTATTTTCCAAAAAATAAAAAAAATTATTTTTCTTAAAAATTTTTCATAAAAGTATTCACTGTGTACCTAATACCTAACATTGCTTTAGACAAATTCTCCTTTAAAAATGTACAAACTTCACAATAAATTTGTAATCTCCCTGTATTTGTGTGCATGTTTTCGTATGTGAAGACATGCTGGCGCTCCTACTCAATTGTCTGAAGATTTATTTGAAAATTTTTGTTCACAAAACTTTCTTCTTTTTTTATTTCACTCAACATTTTTATAGGTACATACATATTTTGTTCAAAGCGCTTGATAACTAATATTTTTGTAAATACATTTGAATGTATGCGTATATGCGTGTAAGTGTGTGTGTGTGAGTGTGTGAAATTCCTATTCGTTCAGGTTCAACGCCATGGTCGTTTCCCTGTACACTTGCCCAACAATCGAAGTATGCGTTTGAGAAATTCCTTTAAAAAGAAATGCACAAGTACCTATTTCGCAATAAAAAGGCAGAAAAAAGTGAAAGAAATAATAATAGGGAAAATCAATAGTCTTACCAAGAGTGGTGTAGTTAAAGAAAGGCTGAATGGATGTTGTTTGTTGAGAAAAAAAAAACGAAGAAGGAGCATACAAATATGTAGAATTTGAGTGTAAGAAAAATTTGCCATAGTTAAAGAAAGGACTATGGACCGAAGCAGAAGATGATGCTGAATTGTGTGTAAGTGAAAAATGTCCCTTTTCACATGTCACAATCATAAGTCGGGTGCGAGCAGCACACACTTAAAGGTATATATGTATATGTGTGCATGCATAACCATGTAGTTGAAACTATGTTTGTTTACTTGTACCAAACTCTGCACACATACTCATACATACTTTTCACAGCCACATTTGTATGCGTATAATATAAAAGTATATATAAATGAATGGACGCACGTTTCAAGCATTTCACATGTGGGTGCCTTGGATGACTTACTGCCCAAATCCGCTCACATACATACTATATGCCATTTTTTATAATAACTGCGCTGTCTGCCGACTAATATTGGATTAAGATTTTACTTGCCGCCGCTAGGGCCTTCTGTGTAGGCTCGCCACCCAAACAAACCACTGAGTGGGTATTCTTGTTTTCAGCCGTCTGCTTAAAGATTTTCTTCAAAATTCTGTAAAACTTTCCGCTTTAAAAAGTCATCCATCGACATGATGTAATGAATGGATTCTGGCTGCTTTCTCTCCACAGCGGCTTGTCGTATAGCGTCGCAGAGGGTCGGTCTGTTAACCTGAGCAATTTGTTGCCGCAAACGTTGACAACTACAAGTATTGTTGGCCAAGTCGGTAGTTCTGCCTTTATTTAATTGTTTGTTGCCACAGTTACCCCAAACTGTTGTTGTTGTTGTGCAATTGAAAGAATAGTGACAAATATTTTTAAGGTTTTTTCTTTTTTTTTTGTCGTACTGGAAATGTCTAAATTTTTTTCAGTCAATAGTCAGCGTAAAAGTGGCAAGTCATTGACTTGATGCATCACAACAATAGCAGATCGGAAACAGGATGTTGCCATTTATGTAGGTGAGCTGTTCTTCGCACAATGGAACTGCGTGGGGCCACCGAGCAGCGTGTTAACAAATGTGCATTTCACTTTGCACGCGTGTGTTTGCTTGGCTCACCCACTAAGCCATTATTTTATTTATTTATTCATTTATTTTTTGCTCAAATTGTATTTTCGGCTTTCGTACTTGACATTACTGCTTTCGACATTACTATTATTTTATTGTATTATTTTATATTCCATTTTAGTTTTATTGACATTGTACATTTTTTATTTTGTCTCTCAAAATTTTTATCTCAATTGATTTAGACAGTTTTGGGTAAGTGGAAAATTTGCACAGTTTCACGTTAACGCATTTTCGGTCGCAAACGTGTGCATGCACATCCATACACATTTAGTAGAGCCCAGTAGTGAAATGTAGGTGTTGTTGTTAGGATATGTACACACAGGCCTCCTGCAGGTGTTAGTAGTAGCGGAAAGAAGTATTGCGGGACGTAGGACTCAAAAAAATAATAAAAAATATTTCTTAAAAAAATATTAATAATTAATATAGAATTAATAAAAATTATAGTAAAATAAAATAAAATAATTAAATTAAAATGAAATAAATTAAAAAGAAAAAAAAAATAATTTAAATTAAAATGAAAATAAAATAATAATAACTAAATTTCATCATTATCGGTGAAGTAAAAATTAGGAAATTTTCCTCCAGATGTTTTCAGCAACATCCTATGACTAGCACACCCCATCTGGCTCTTACTTCTTTGCAAGGCCTGCTGATATAGCTGGCGTTGACATTAAAAATCTAATGAACTTCATCAGCAGCATAAAGCGGTTGACGCAAACGCGGCACAGTCATCGTTCATAATCCACATCCATAGCCTAAATCGATCCTCCTCACGTCCCCCCGCCTTCTCCTTCACCTTACTTCCTTCACAACGGTATCACAAAAGACGAATCTGTTTATCTTCGTGCAAGTGTGCCATTCCTTATGTAACCATTCCAACCTAAGCTAACACCCCATCTGATCATACTTTTAGTTTTATAGTTTTGTGTTTTCTCATAGTTTTGTCTTTCTTAAAACCAGCCTTCCAAAATAGAGGTAAAAAAGTAGAAAATTCGATTCAGCACCCCTATTCTGCAGCACGCCTACGACCAAAGCAAAATGGAATAGTAAACAACTAAAACAATTCCCGATGCTAATGGACCCACTAAAGTTGCGAATGCAATACCTAAAAGATAGCTATTTCTCTTCCTCTCTGGTAACATGGACGTCAATGGGAAGACGACGAAAATATGAGATCCGCTTTGCTAAGCCAACCATCAAAAATATCGATGAAGTCATGGGAATCGTTGAGTCAGACCGCCATGAGGGCACCTTCTACTTAGCCCAGAGGTTGAAAATTATTCATTATTGGGTTGGGACATAAGTTCATAGCGTTTTTATATTTTCTTTTATTTTACAACGATTTGTTTGCTGTTTAGCAAGGGGTAAATATTCACTCAATAGCACTCTTTTTGCTCTACAAAACTATGTTAATTGTATTTTCGACCTATTTAATTTTTTATTACTGAGGCTTAGAAATGGAATACCCAGGAGTCAAAAATCAACATTTTCGACATCTGTTCTTCTTTGCTTTTCATCGAGGTCGAAAAGCTGCCGAAGCAACCGAAGCATCCCGGGATATTTGCGACGTGTATGGAGAAGGTATCATAGGCGAGTCTACAGCACGAAAATAGTTTTCAAAGTTCAAAAATGGCGACTTTAAGGTCGATGACAGGTACCGCAGCGGAAGGGCTTCTGAATGCGATGAAGAACGTCACAAATAGTGAACGTCTCAGTCGTGAGTTGGCGGACAAAATTAACCGTGATCATAAAACGATTTTCAATCACCTTCATTCAATCGGATTTACCGAAAAATTGGAAGCTTGGAAGCCTCACCAGCTCTTCGCAAAAAAACAAAGAAAGAAAGTCGTCTTCAAATTGCTGCTCAGCATCTCGCCTGATATCGAGCAACTCGTGGTCATAAACTGCGCTTTTTGTACCGAATCGTCACGGGAGATGACGATATGAAGCAAAGAAAAGAGTAGGTGGCTACCAGAGATACGCCAAAGACGAGACTCAAGCCGGATCTTCATCCAAAGATCATCCAGTGCATGGTGCAATGAGAAAAGCTCGAAAAGAATGCCACGGTCAATAAGGTGCTCTACATTGCTTAGCTAGTCTGCGTGAAAGACTATTCGACTGAAAAGATCTGATCGACGGGGTCAAACCATACTTCTTCACGACAACGCCATACCCCACATTGCACAAGTCGTCAAATCCGCACTCCAAGACCTCAAATGGGAGGTCCTTCAGCATCCACCGTATTTTCCAAACCTTGTACCGACCGATTACCACCTTTTCCGTACTCTGTCAAACCTAGGAAGGGCGTTAACTTCGAGTACAAAGAGATCCTTAAAGATTGGCTCAACAACTTCTTTGACCCCAGAGCAGGCGCATTTTGGCGAAACGGCATCAGCAGATTGGTCGAGAGGTGGGAAGAGGCTGTAAACAGTTACGGCGAATATATAAGTGATTAAATTATTGATATCATTTTTTATTTTTTGTTTAAATAAAAGTCTTCGGTAAAAACGCTACGAACTTATTCCCCGATCTAATAGTAATATTTAGCTTTCGGTAGTTGACCCTGTACTGAAAGTGCCAACTTGAAAAAAAAGAACGAAATCTGCAATACTAAATAACTTTCAAATTAAGCTGCAAGAGCGAAATAATCGCATTTGCATTTCGTAAATTTTTCTCTGCTCCTTTTGAGTAGCAAAAATGTGCAATGGAATTTTCTGAAAAGAAGAAGAAATTTCATAAAAATATGTAAGAATGTACTTGTTAAATTGAAACAATTTCATAAAGTACGAAATGAAATAGAGTTATTCAAGAACTCTTCATCACCCTGTGACCAACAAAGATATGCGAAAGTTAACAGCTCATAAATAAAATAATGATAAGCGCCCGACAAGTACTGGCACTGGTCAGCTGTACAACTGGGCAATAGAATTTTCTGACATTTTATTCTATATATATAATTTGTAAATAAATATGTGTTTATGTATGTGTGTGTGTAAAAGTGTGTTTGCGTATGTGTTTGTGCACATTTCACAGCCTGTGTCAACAATATTGATTTTTTTCTAAATCACTTTTTGTTGTACTACTACAAAAACACTTTGTTGTTGTTTTAGTTAGTTGTTATTGCTTGTCTTTGTAGTTGTATTAGAATAATAATATTTCATATGACGTGCTGTGTTATGCTCACTAAGTATGTTATGCTATACGCTGCTCTGCTTGCTGCCAGCGTGTGTGGACAAGCTTTTGGTATTTATTTATTTTGTTTCATGTTTTGCTGTTTTTGTTGTTGGTAATTCAATTTCACATGACATGACTTCATCGTTATTTCATAAATACATCAAAAACTGTGTGTGTATATGCCACTTGGACTTGTCACCCAGCAGAGTTATCCATTAATCAATTTTTGCACACTAATGGGCCATTTTCCGTAAACATATGGGCATTTCCATGAAAGAAAATGTCAACCAGGTATTCACAAATTAAAAATAAATAAAGAAATTTAAATTTTTTTCGAATGCATGAGTAAGAGGAGAATACTCAAATTGTGCTAGTATGTGGCAGTACTGACAGGTTAGTGTTGTCTTAAAAACTTAAATGTTTAATGCCTTAATCTCTCTAAATTAAGCTACTTCTAAGACCACGTCAGATCGCATCGTCGTATGATGTCATCGAGTGATCTCTTCATTTCATCTTCTCATTTGATCTCAGCTGATATATTTTATATAAAATATTACTCTCAATTTCATATTGATGTAAAGTGAACGAAAATCTATTAGTTTGTAAGAATCACTCCCGACAGAATATTGAACAGTTACATGATATGATCATGTGATGTGAACAAATGTTGTGATCCAATAATATGATCATACGATGAGATCATATGATGTGAATAAAGGTTCATAAATTTAAGGAGAAGCTGCCGCATGGACAGCCGAGTTAGTGCAAGCTACTTGGATAGACAAGTAATGTTAGTCCAGTACAGTTTGATGTTAACACATTGCTGCCCGGTAATATTTTGCCGAAGTTTGCTAGAAGACCGGTGATTTTAGACATGAAAACTACTTTGGGAGACGTGTAGGAAAACTTCGAAAACTTTTTGAAATCAAATACATGTGAACCACACCTAAACGGCAAGTTTTCTTCGGCATTTCATTTGACATTTCTCAATTTCAGACTAACTCAATTTGAACCATGGAAAAATACACAATCGAGCAAGGCGTTAAAGTTATTCTGGCTTATTATGAAAACGGGCGTTCAAATCAAAATGCATATCGCGCACTTCGTGAAGAAAATCATTTTCAGTGATAAGATACATTTTCACCTCAGTGGATTCGTCAATAAGCAGAATTGCCGCATTTGGGCGAATGATAATACAATACTGATTGCCGAAAAACCGATGCACTCACAAAGAGTGACTGTTTGGTGAGGTTTATGGGCCGTATTTTTTCCAAAATGAGGCGGGTGAGACAGTTATTGTGAATAGTGTTCGCTATCGTGAGATGATAACGAACTTTTTCTGGCCCGAATCGGAAGATATGGATGTGAACGATATGTGGTTTCAACAGGACGGTGCCACTTGTCACACAGCTAATGAAACAATGGCTCTTTTGCGCGAAAAATTTGATGGCCGAATAATCTCACGTCGCGGCAATGTCAATTGGCCGCCAAGATCATGTGATTTGACACCGTTGGACTTCTTTCTTTGGGGTTATTTAAAAGAAAAGGTGTTCGTCGATAAGCCAGCAACAACTCAAGAGCTAAAGGATGAGATAATTCGGCACATTAACGGCATAGAACCTCAATTATGCCTCAGCGTCATCGAAAATTTGGACCATCGGATGGAAGTGTGCCGCTGGGGCCGCGATTTTTTGTTCCATACGTAATTGAGCCATACCACTATTATCATAATAAAGAGAAATAACAATAATTTCTTAAATATAATTGTATTTTATTTATTTAGGAGAGATAATATGTTCTGAGAGATGGTTTTTTAGAGTAGTTATTGAGTTCTTCTCTAAAATTTCATCTAAAAGCATATATATTATAAAAAAAGTACAAAAAATAATAATAATAAAAGTTCTTCAAAGCATTTTAGCTATCTAAAACGTTATACATCTTAAATGAAAGAAGTAACCGATAGGCGGATGGCGGTCTCACCCAGTTGATGGTAAAATTTCATATGAAGGAAAAAATTGTGAAAATACGTAATTAAAACAAGAAACTTTATAATTTAAGTTTTTTTAATTATCAAACTTCGTACTCGGCTATGTCGTACATTCTTGGCGAATAACAGCTAAAATATTTGAAGTCGAGCATAAAAGTCCAAAAAGATTTCACGTCACCCCGTATATATAGGTATTTCCATCGAAACGCAAGCGAAATGATATTAAATTTTTCAGATAAGAAAGGTTTTCGTATTTCAAGTTATCATAAATGAACTTTTGAGCGCATAATCGTATGATCTCATCATATCGCAGCCTAAATACAAAAGGGTCACAACTCAAAATGTTCCTTCTGCTCAAATATGAACGAGACGTTATCAATAAAACGGTCCGCGGATGACATATGGCAAAAATAATTTTTTTGTTTTTTGGTAGGACTGTTATAAGCTTACAAGGCAAATTTCAGCGTGATATGTCACATAGTTTGTTTTCTGTGCTACTGTAAACAAGTCAAGCTCGAGTGTGGAAAATTTTGAGTTGTGACCCTTTTGTATTTAGGGTGCGATATGATCACATCACATTATCGCATCATTTTTTTTTTGTGCAATTATTTGAATGGTAGGATAAAAGTCCACAAATTGCCAGGGTATTTCACTTTATTTTTATTTTATTTTAACACATTGACGATCGGGAACGAGACTTCTTGTTTTCATTAAACATTTGGAGGTGACTGGGAACGAGAAATCTCGTCTATTACTCTGACCAAATAAAAAAAAATTCTTCAAAGCCGAAGCGTAGTGCGGAAGCAGAAAGACTCTCCAACGATTTCTGTCAGCTGCTATATGCCTAATTTCATTCCAGGTGGCGGTAGATGAGTTTTCATTTAGGATTGTGCATATCCATGTTTGTTATGGATTTCCTTGTGGGCTCCATTGAGAAGTCATTTTGGCAACCTTTTTGTCTTCTCTACGGAAAGTATGTCCATTCTAGTTCCATTTTCGCCTTTTAATTTCAAGATTGATTGGGCAGCTATCATCACCGGAATCTGAAAAAAGTAGCTTAAAATCCTCAAGCATTTATTGATAAACATTTGAAGGCGTCATCTTATGTGCTCAGAGGTGAGCCAGGTCTCAAATATACATAGAGGGGGACCGATTTTATGCAGGCTCGTTTTACAGTAGGTTTAGCTTATGGAACGTAGTACGTGCCGCCACATCAGACATTGCGTCACCAGCTTTTGTTATTTGTCTACCGAGGCCACAGAACTCATCCAAATCTTCAATAATGATGTAATTTTCCTTGCAATGAGTTCAAGAGGGCATGTGTTTCTTATTTTTATTCCCATTTCCTTTGTTTTTGCGAAGTTTATTGGGGAATAGTTTCCATGTAATCTTGGTTTTTTTAAGCACTGAAGTAGGAAACTTTTAGTAAAAAATCATAATTTCAATAGTTTATCAAGCATCCAGGGTTTGGTTCAAACTTTATTCATAGTTTTTATCAATTGACTAAAAACAGAAAAAAAACATGACCCTTGCACTAACATTTGCAAAAAAATGTTCAAGCGACTGTAGGCAAAAAAAAAAAAAATTGTTTAAATAATCTTTAAAATCGAATATCTCGAAATCTGTTAAGCTTTGCACATCAATTTTTCTAGTCAAATCAAACAGAAATTACCTAATTAATCATATTCTTAGGAATCTAGTATCATTTTCCCCATAACCCTGTATAAGTATACTTGTATCGGGTGTTTTTTTAGCTGAATGAGAACTATGATATCGATTAATATGGTTTGACTGCTGAGAATGGCAAACTGTGTTGACATTTCTGTTCATTGAGATTTGGCAAGTCTTCATGAATCGTTTAACGCCACAACAACGCTTCCGAATTGTGGAAATTTACTTTGAAAAAAAAAGTTAATTTATTCGCGAACTGTTGAAGAATACACGGAAATGTCGATTCGTGGTTGATTTTAACGATTTTTGTACTTCGACTACGTGGAAAGTTTTACGCAAGGATCTAGCCTTACCTGCCTATAAAATACAGCTCGTGCAAGAATTGAAGTCAAAAGACGAATGATCGGGCTTACTTAGAAGTATTATTCAGATTTATTGGAAAAAGTAGTCAAAAATTGGAGTAATCGCAATTCGTAGCCGCGGCTGACATATAAAATAAATAAAAAAATAATTTGTGGCGTGCGTCTTGATGTTGTTCCACATATGGAGGGACCTAGAGTTTCAAGCCGAACGGCAAATGGTTTTTTATTAGTAGCTTTTTCATGGCAGAAATACACCCAGAGGTCTGCTATTGACTTGCCGAAGAGCGACCGTTGTTAGAAAAAACTTTTTTCTATCATTTTGCTGTTACACTCACGGAGATTTGAATCTGCGCACTCCCGAATGGTAGTCACGCATTAAGGCTACGGCGGCCGCGACGAATATATGACCGATATGAAATTAAAAAAATAAGTGCCGTGAAATTAACTATCAGATTATAATAAACAAATTCATTCCAACAATTTAAGTTCTCAAGCTCTTAAAAAACACCCTTTGCCAACATTTAAGTTTTCAAGCTCTTAAAAAACACCCTTTATATATGCATATGCACCATCATTCAATAACACATTTGTGTATGTGCATGAGCGCTTACATAAATGTATTTTGATTTTCCCACAAATAGTTGACATTTTCGCAAGCAAACATAACGTAACGCAATTGATTGAATAACCAATTGATTGAGTACTTTTTGGGGGGATCTCGATAAATATTAGAGACATTTTTGAATTTCCATATTAATTTTCTATTTTTTTTTCATGTAATAAAATTTCAAAAATCAACTCAATACTTCTCTTTGATTTTCCCCAAATTGCGTTATAAATTTTATTTTCAAGACACAAATTCAAAAGTATTTCATTACTTCCCTTTGCCGGTTTGCTAGCTGCGCGACAATTTAAGTTTTGGCAATATTTTCTGCAATCAGGCGCATTTAAAGTTTCGTGGCGACGATAAATTTTGTATCCAGTATTTCACCTTGTCCTTAACACCAACCAGCCTCACCCGTTCGCTGCACATTCGTCGCTGTGCTAAAGTGCGAGCAGCCTTCAGGAGTAATGGCGGCGGCAATTGCAGTCTAAGTAGGGGTAGGCCAAAACAAGTACGAGATTGTTCACAGCGTTGTTGCTACATGTTAATGTGATGCGACACTAAATACGAGCACCGGGGAAGCGACAGCATTTTGGTGGCATATTCCGTAGATGGGGTACAGCAGAAGCATAGCCCAGCGGCAACAACGTGTCTTATGTGGCATGGTAATTGTGTGTGTGCAACACACCTCTGGGATTTTAAATGAGCCACTTGCAACTGCAATAGCGTGTAGGGAATAGTGTTGTGTTGTGTGGAGTTGTATTGTGGTTGTTGCAACGCCAGCCCAATGTTACGTACCACAACTACTGTTTTGCGCTGCTTTAAAGCTTAACTCGCCATTGAGACTGCAATTTATTGCTTGCACCAGAAATGACAGCGGCAAGAACAAGTATAGGTGCCTACAGTAATTTACTACTCCTATAGCTCTGTGCTAAATACGGGGTAGCAGCTTTAGGAGCCCTCGAGCTGCTTGAATTGATTGCTGCGATGTTGGTGGAGATTTCGCTGAATGGTCGCGTTTAAGACTCTAAAGGATTCACTTGACAGCAAGGCAGATAAGAAATCTTACTAAATTATTGTTAATATGATTTAATATTGAAGGTTACTGTGGAAGAAAAGGATATGCGCGCCTATTAGCTTTTTATGGGTCTTGACTATAAGTTAAAGTCATACTGAAATGCCGTAATTCTTATATAATTTTTATTGTAAGCTATTGAGAACTCATAAACTCAACTTCAGAACGCCATTAACTGAACTTTGCTAGCCTAACAGAAAATGTTATGTTAACAGTGCCGGCTGTAGTGCAAATGTTAGATATTCTCAGGATCAGAGTGAGTCATTCACTAAACTTGAAGTGGTAAAATCTTCATATGAAAAATTTACTTTTCTAATATTGAAATATATTTGCGGCCATAAATAGATGAAATGCTTGGACTATTTGAAAAAAAAAAACACTTGCTGAAGACCCTTTTTTCGTCTTCAGACAGCCGTCTTTTGTCATTAAGCACCCAATTTTTTGTTTCTTTGTTTTTTTCTTTTCTTATTCCTATCAACTTTTACGTTCTCTCCATCTCAACTCAAAGTGCAATCAGGTTAAAACAGATTTGCCTCTGCAGGCAATCTCTCAAGGGACATGGTCGCATTTTTGGCCACTTAACACCGTATTTCTACGAAATTTTGATCAGATCTCTTTATCCACAAAATGGAGTTTGATGGTCGAGCCAGGGCAAATTTTCCAAGGAGGATTGGAATGTGGTGATAATTTGCACCAAAGCTGGTACTTCTTGCGACACTGACGATTCCAAAATAGAATCAGGAGTCGGAGCAGGGATTTTCTCTTTTCCCAATTTATAATTTCCTTGAAATAGCCGAATACTGCTGATATTTTCCAGACAGAAGTCTTCCCGGTCCTGATGAGCTTACCACGGAGGAGTCGACTGAATTGGTCTCAGATATCTTCTACCTGGTCATCGGAATATCCCTGAATGTTGCTAAAGGAGTACTGCTCAACTTATTTCTTAGGAAAGCGCATTTCTTCATTTCCATTTCTTCGTGTGCAATTTCGAAAACCCTTTGGCCACCGTACTATACTCGAAGGACTTAAAAAGCCGTGGTGACTCCACGCAATTCAATTCCCAAATTGGTAGCTGTGTTTACCGGTCATTGGTCTATCAGCACACACACGAAATGCTATGTTTACCATTTATTCCCCGGAAGATCCTGTGCGCATCTTTCAGGGAAGACTATTGAGCACTTTCTCTGGTAATGTCCGGGGTTAGCAGCTAAACGCTTAAGGTCACTGGGTTCTACTTTCTTCAACAGCCTGGGAAGCCCCATCACCATTACATCAAAAGCTCTTTCTAACTGTAAATATCTGCCTGTTGGAGTTCTCATAATGATATCAAAAAGTAGCGCTTTAGTGCTACTTGGAAAGTGCCAGTCGTGTACTTCAACCATTTCACCTACCTACTTACTATGTATTTCGATTTGTTTTCTCTAAATTTACAAACTTCTCGTGATTTTCCATTTTTTATTGCTTAAATTTGTTTTTTTTTGTTGGGGAGTTAAATAGACATTTTTTGCCAGGGACTGATGCGTGCTAACTGAAATTTCGTTCTTGGCGTTCTTACTCCATTGGAGCCGTTTTCATAATTCCGCTTAAACCCAACGACTGCAATAATTCTGCGTCACTGAGAACCATTATTTATAACCCTCTGTTCAGCGTCAGAACACTCAACTGATTCACTCTCTGATTTCCATTAATTTTTTCACCAAATTTCACTAAAAATTGTTCCATCACTCGCTGCTTGTAATGGAAGTTACTCATTTTTACAACGCACCTACAAACGTTGAATCAGTCGTGAAACACTAATCACCGACTTCAAACTTCGGATTCTTCGAAACTGAAGGTAGGTAGCGTATTTCTATTCTTTTGTCTTTTCTCTCTGGCTATATCCAACATAAAGTATATAATAGGTATTTATGAACGACTAATTACATCTCTTACAAGGCTAAGCGAATGAAAATCGCGAAACGGAGACATTTTTTTTTACTTAGCAACTCCATGCAATTATAACTAATAAGTTTCAGTCAGAAGATATTTCTTTTTATCCTGATTACTCTTTTGCCGAGCATAGGAACTCTACAAGACTCCTCAAATGAAATCGACCAGATGTTATTGTCCAAGAATTGTGCCAGCTTGTCTTTATGGAAGATAAGTCATGCAGGTTAGGTCTTTTCAAGGTGTTCTTTGGTTGGGTGCGGCCTCTGCTTCCCTAAGGATTTCAGTCTAGGGCCATTCTTGTGACGCTGTGGGGCAGTTTCCTAAATGCGTGGCCTAACCGAACTCCATTTCCTGCGTGTTAGAAGGCATAAGATGGGCTGCTCGTTAGTTTGTCTCCAGAATACCCTTTTTTCATCAAAATACAGACAGCCGCGTTATGTCATCAAATCTGTAATTTCAGCAATTGCAGAAAAACCAGCTACCTTAACATTATTGCATGGCAAATGCCTGATATTTATTATGTTGAGCCAGAATATTCTGCAAATTATCCTCAAGCATTTGTTGGTGAAAAAAGAAGTTTCTGTGGGATCCTGTTCGTTCCACGTTTCACTTTCATATAGCAGCGTCAACTTGAGACATGCGTTGAATATCTTGAGCTTGGTGTTTCTAGAAATTTGCGAGTTTGCCCAAATTTTCCATAAACGCCCGAATGCAGCACTTGCGTTGCACAATCTGTTGTTGACGTCAATCTTTACTCCACCCTCTGCTACTATGAAGCCATCAACGAACTGCCCTTCTTTGCCAAAAACTGTATTTTATGTAAGCTGGTACAAGTAACCAAACGATATTAAATTTAAATTTAAAATCTGCATATTCATATTTACTACTTGTCACACTCTTGTCTGCAGCCATCAAATATTCACAAAATTTTTCTTTTCCACGAAATTTGGTTTTTGTCACTTCTACTTTTTTATTAGACAAAAATACCTCTTACACTAGCGCATTACTTGTACATGTATATATCCTTATATATGTATATGTATATATATATATGTATAAATATTCATATTCTGCCTACGTCCTTTAATCGGCCACTGAAAGCGAAAGTCACATGTAGGTGTGCCATATAAAAGAATATGAGGTTATTAAACTTGCCTGCCACATAACCAGCAACACAGTCAGTGTTGCTTCCACGAAACACGCTATACCCATACGTACACGAATATACTTATATAAGCATATGTATGTAAGCACATATAAGCCTTTGTATCTGCAGACACATCCAGTGCTACTTATCATCAAATATCTCAGTCATCTCTGCTCATATAATGGGGTTGTTGCAATTTGCCGACACAAAAATGTCTATGATGAACTCTTCTTTATATATTTAAGTATACGTACATATGGTATACACACACACACACATCTACCATACATACTAATATCACATATTTATGCACAAAAGCTTAAATTGTTTTGATTTTGTGTGCTTGAAAGTGTTGCATTTTGTAACTGTCGAAGGCATTTTGAAGCACCTACTAAATAATGAGGTCAATATATTTCAGTTATAATTACTACGAACGCTCTGTAGTTGAGGTATGCAATAATGTAACTTTGCGTGTGTGTGTATCTGGCGTAAAACATGCAAAAGCGACAAGCACTCATATGGTAATACAAAGGATACTAATGTCCTTATATGTGAGAGAGTAGACAGACAAAATGACATCAAAAGCGCTTGAAGTAGCTTGAAAATGGAAGCTTTTGCAATGTCGTCAAGGAAAGTAAGTGCTAATGAAAAACATGACAAATATGTATATAAAAGTACCTTGCAGTAAATTGCACAGGTTTAGAGCGCAACAGAACTAGCACCGAGAAGGATAGTAGTGGCCTACAAAATAAGTTTAAAAGCGCTATTTTGCTGATGCTGCGCTATATATTGGCAATAGTAAGACTTGGCAAACATTTTGAATGCTTTCAGAGTTGATCTCTTTTTGGAAAACTCCTAAAAAGATTAAATTTTAACTTTAAGTCCTTCAATACGATAAACGAGTTTCTAATTTTTTTAGATAAGATTATGTAGATTTTTTTATTACCAAGTCTATAAGTCTAAACTTATAAATTCATACCGTAATTTTTTTTTTTCAGTCCAATTCGGCTCTTAGGTGAACTCGAAGTGACTAGTCCGGAACTAGTTCAATAAAAGCCTATGCAATTTTTTTCATTGTAAGAGCATATTTATGCATAATATTTTTTTAGTAAAATTCGGCTGTTAGGTGAACTCGAAGTGACTAGTTCGGAACTAGTCCAAAAAAAGTCTATAATTTCTTTCATTGTATGCATACTATTTTTTTCAGTCCAATTCGGCTCTTAGTTGGACTCGAAGTGACTAGTCCGGAACTAGTCCAAGAAAACACTATGTAATTTTTTTAAGTTCAGAGACATGTGTGCATATATGTATACTCACATGCACTAATATATATATATTCTTCATTAGTCGTACAATCTTTGTGCTAGCTGATATCCTTTCATGTATTGTCGGGTTAGTGACCCACAAGCGTGCTGGACTCACAAGCAAATACCCTTATACACACTATATAAGCACCTACCATACATAAATATATACGCATGCACAAGTTTAACTTATATGTTAGCATAAATTACACTTTAATAAATATGCTTTGGTGTAGACCACATAGATTTTCATTATCAAAACATGAACCTTAGACATACATTTATGCAGGCAACATCAAATAGAGCTTGGAACAATGATACGAGTAGTGCCAATAGAACAAGAACGAAGCATTTCAGGCAGCCTTAGTGGACTCACTTAAAGAGCAGCGGCAGTCAGCAGTAGTAGAGAGATGCCAAGGAGATGAATGAAACGAAATGACATAAAATAAAATAAGACAAGCAGCAGTGCCAATAGCAACAGAACAACAAAATAATAATAATAAGAAAGAAAAAAGTAACATTGTAAATATGTGACAGGACGTTAAGTGAGGGACTAGCACCACGAAATGAACAACAAACTGTGAGCTTGAAAAAAACACATGCTGTGCAACTGCTGCTAAAAGGAGCGACGGAAAATGTGAAGAAGTACAAAAAAATGTGCCATGTTTTCAAGCGGTTTTGTTGCTATAGCGAAAAGGTTTATATATATCTGTGTGTGTGAGTATGTAAGTGTTTTGCACTACAAATACTTTCATATGTATTTATGTGTCATTTCAGCATCGGAGCATCGGTTTGTGTGTTTATGTGTGCCAGCAACCGAATGTGGTGAGTTTCTCGCATTTATGACAACAGCTGCTCGACAAGTCACGCGGCTCAGCAAGTAAGCAGACCACAGCGGGCATCTATGAAATAAATACACACTTACACGGACACATACATGTGCGCCAACAATAATCAGCCAGCGGGTAGAGTATAAAGCAAGTATATTTATAGGGACTTAAGCATTTGACAAATGGCGCATGGGAGAAAAGTATACAAAGTTATATATATGCGCACATACATATACACACATTTTAGTGCATGTAGTAAAAAGTAGTGCTTTAATAAGATATGAATGTAGATATCTATGCGGCATTCCAGAGACACAAATCAGTTCGTGCTGAAATAATAGAACTTCTGAGTGTCATAAAAGAAATGTTTGGCGAAATAAAAGTGAAACGCTTGCGAGCGCGAGAGTGTAAAAATAAAAGAGAAATTTCATTTAAAATTACCTACAATAGATGAGCATAAAAGTCAGTGCTTATTTGCTAGCTTAGACTAAAATTTCCCTGTTTTTTCTTGTGTAGCGCAAGCAACTCATACAGAGGCGAAACCAGATTTGCTCTCACCAGTTTTAAATGTATTCTCGTATCTGGTTAGAGTGCTCGGCGGTTTGTGCTACAAATGAGAGCGCAAGCTATTTTCTTAAGTTAAAGAATTTTACAGGCAAGCATATCTATTTTCATATTTGTGTGTGTATGTGAGATGGCAGTTTTTACACACTTATACATACCTACATTTCATATATTATTTAATAATTACTTGTTAGAGGAATTGACTTTTTTCCGGATATCAATTTTTGATTACGCAGTACAACAAATTTGAATTTTTTCTATTGAAACAGAAAAGCAAAAAATATAATCCTGAAAGTACAATATATTATGAGAAAACCCTTTAGTGAAATACATTTGTTTTTAACTTATTTTTTCCAGTGCCTCAACATTTTGAAATGTTGCCCATAGAAATCCTTATATGAAGTGCAGAAAGATGAAGAAAATTCTAAAATTCTTGTTCTAAGTAAGATTCTTCTTCTTTATTCGCATGCTTGTTTTCAAACGTAAGCGATCGTACAACTCAACTTTAATTACAACTCAATTACAATTTAAAATTTTAAGTTTCTAAAAAATATTGTTTGTGATTTCGTTAAAAGTTACTCTGTCTCTTGCCCCATTCTACAACTCTCTAATGTTTCCTATGTCTGTCCAATATCTGAGATTACTCAGCCATCATACTTTTTCTAACAATACTTTGTCTTCCTTCTATTTTACCTTGATGGATGAGTTGCACCATTCTTTACTTGCGATTTCCTAGAATATGTTCTAAGTAAGCAATCTTTCTTCTCACCGCCGTGAGAAGCTTCCTACTCCGATTTATTCGGCGAAGAACTTCACTGTTGGACACGTGATCAGTCCATGAGATTTTCAATACTAAAAAGCGATGCAAATTTATACCTCAAATGGATTTTTAAGCTATTTGCGATCTGGTTTGTGATTTCTTTTGGAATTTGTAACTGTTTTCATATGTCATGGCTCTGTATGTCAGGTCATAATTAGGAATCATAGAATTCGCTATAGCTTAGAATAAATTGGTAGCTCAAAGAGTGGGCCAAGAAATGAAATTCACCCTAAGGTAGAAGAAGACCACTAGGATGGAAGGAGGGAGAGTAGGGTGTGAGGGGGAAGGGGAAAGGTGGAGCCTTGAGTATATGTGAATTACGAACGATGACTGCATTGCGGTTGCCTTCACCACTTTATGCTGCTGATGAAGTTCATCAGATTTTTAATCCCAAGGCCTGCTATTTCAGCAGGCGTAGCAAAGATGTGATAGCTAAGATGCTGAAATCTTAGTTCCGCGAGTGACGGGGAGCTAAGGAAAAGGTGCGAGATGATTCCACCTCATCTTCTATACAACTGACGCAAAAAGAACTCCAGGTAACTCCAAGTCTCACAGCATGCACACTTCGCGGATAAGGTTCTGTGAAAAAACCCACAAAATTCGAGAGCCGAGATTTTGTCAACCTCAGAAGATCTTTCGAATGCCTCCCATCCTCAGATTTTGTGACCTTACAGGTTTGTGTACTTACCCAGCGCTCGCTGAGTTGACGCGAAGCCCACATCTCCAGGAGCTGGTCGCACGCGCTCAAGCGAATCCCTAGCCTCTCCTTTTTCTGGGGAATCCCCTCAGAGGTCTCATGTCTAGCCAGTTCATACGCCTCACAGTTTCCCCCAAAGTCGCTGTAACCAGGAATCCAAATGAGCCTTATGTAAAAAAATTCAAATGCAATCGAAAGTGAAGCCAGGCATTCCCTGACCAGTTTCGAGTACACCTGATTGAAAATAAATAGCAATTTAAGGCGTTAAAAATAGCCAACATTTTTGGATTCAGTCAGTGCAAAATGCGCACTCTTTAATCAGAAAAAAAAGTATTTTTTTTTAATTTAACGTGATAAATTTGCGAATATATTGATTAATAAAATAAAAGGACTACAGACTACACACATTTTAGGGCTTCTAAATTTTACGAAAAATTGTATGAACATATTCGGACGCGATGCAGATAAACGAGCAAAAGATTGTGATTCAGTGACTAAAATACTTTAATATTACGTAATAATTTTTTTTTAGTAAAAAAAAAATTGCAAAACAAATCCTATTGAATTATATTTGCGTACATATTGGTTAATGAAAATATGGATTTTCCAAAATTTTAGATTTTACAAAAATTAACGAAAAATATTATAAAAAACACTGGCATGAATGTTAAAAATAGGCAATGTGTTTGGATTCAGTGTTGGAATATGCTTTAGGTTTGCATAGATCCACTCCTTTAATAAGAAAAAACAATTTTTTTTATAAGGAGAAGGATTTGAGAAAATATTGATTAAGGAAAATGCCCCTGTTTTCCAAAAAAATTAGATTTTACGAAAATTAAAACAAATTTTAATAAAAAAAAATTGTATTTTATTTGAACGAGAAAATTATCAGTTGTTACTCAAAAGCCTTCAAATTTATTTAAATAAAATCTCAGAGTGGTCCATTAAATGGCGCATAAAACAAAGTCGGTTCATTTAGACTTCACACAGAAGAAATAACTGCCACTATACATAAACGGCGTGCAAATCCCGTATCACAATAACGCCAAATACTTAGGTATGCCACTAGATACCAAGCTTAGATGCAATGCTCACGTTAAAAACAAAAAATAACAGTTAGAAATCAGATTTAGAAATATGTACTGGATTATGGGCAACCAATCAGCCTTATCCCTATACAATAAAATTCTTTTATATAAATAAGCAGGTGCCTTAACCAATTTGGACCTATGGGCTCCAGCTATGGGCTGCTTAATCTCAACCAATCTACAATCTATACAAAGATTCCAAAATATGGTACTACGATGCGCTGTTAATGCACCTTGGTATGTCCGCAACACCGATATCGAACACGACCATCGAATCAGTTGCCACTTCGATCAACTTAAACGCTAAGTCTCATATGGAAAGGCTACGCCACCATGTAAATAGCGAAGCCTCAGCCCTAATTCATCCCGGTAAATGGAAAGAAAGGCTGAAATGAAAACAATCGCAACAACTCACGCAGTAGCCCACTTCTCTGCAAGCCTTGGGCAGAGTATTATTAAATTTAGTTGCATTGCTCAAAATTAAATCCAAATTGTTTGCTAGTTTATAATTTATTAACTAGTTACAATGTTAATAATAATAATAAAAAAAGTAGTTACCAAAATTTTAGATTTTATAAACAATTAAAAAAAAGATTTTAGATTTATTGAACAAGAAAATTTTCTGTTTTAAAAAAAATTTTAGATTTTACAAAAATTTTAGATTTTACAAAAATTTATAAAAATTTTTTTGGGATTGCGTAGTTCCGTTTCTTTACGAAAAAATAATATAATTATAATTAAAAAAAAAAAATTAAACAAAAAAAATGTAATGCGAACATGTCGGTTCATAAAAATATCATTGTTTTTACAAAAATGTATAAAAAAATTCGTATATTTATTGAGTAAAAAATTATTAGTTTTTACAAAAATTTTAAATATTAAAAGAATTTAGAGCAAAAGTCTTGAGACTGCATAATGCCGTTTCTTTAGCCAAATTAAAAAACAAATATATAAAAAAAATCCTAATGTTAAAGATTATAATATAGAATATGCCAGCCATTGGTTTATACAAATATCATAGTTTTTGCAAATTTTTGATTTTATAAAAGTAACAAAAAAATTTATAAAAAATTCTTATATATATTGAATGAGGAAATTATCAGTTTTCACACAAAATTTATAACAAATATAAAATAAAAAAAATTATAAAAAATATCCTGAAGTATTGGCGTAAATGGGATTTAAAATGCCTTAGGATTAAACAGTCACCTTATTTGGCTAAAAAAAAAATTAAATTCAAAATAAAAAAAAAATTAAAAAAAAATTAAAACAGTAAATGTATGCTACTGCGTGTTTTTCTAAATATTTGGACACCGTTGGTTTTTATTGCTAAAAAGTTAAATTTTTTCAGTTTTTATATTTTTCTTTTAATTTTTTTTTTTGTATTTTTATTATTTTTGTTTTTTTGTGGTTTTATTTAATTTTATTTTTTTGTATTTTTTTTTTTTTTTTTTTGTATTTTAATAGAGGTAGCTTAGTAAATTTATTGCCTGGTGCTTCTGTTTCGTTAGTTAATTTTAGTTGATTTTAAAAGTCAGCCAATTTGGTGCCTTCAAAACAAGCATGAAAATATCAAGAAGCTCACAGCATTCGCACAATAATAACAATTTTGTTGCGCGCTCGGAGCGCAATGAGGCAAACACAAATTGCAGTGAAATTTTTGGCTATGTTGATGCTAGCAATATACTTGCCGAGTCCTTTTGCCATAAAAATTTACCTCGGCGCTCCAATTTTTTTCCCCAACCACTCGATTTACGAGCGTGCACTCGCTCTGTACGCTCTCTCCAATGCACACTTTTACCAAAATGCGTGTACGCTCTTTGCTGGCCTGCGCTTACATTCGTACTTTCAGTAGCCACTCGCTGCCAAACTCCGATGGGCATACATCTCAAAGGCAGGCATTCCAATTCACGGCGTTGGCG
The DNA here is from genome assembly GCA_037575425.1 of Anastrepha fraterculus. Taxonomy (NCBI): domain Eukaryota; kingdom Metazoa; phylum Arthropoda; class Insecta; order Diptera; family Tephritidae; genus Anastrepha; species Anastrepha fraterculus. The sequence continues at coordinate 24,236 of JAYXIM010017626.1, forward strand.
AACCAAAATACTACCACTCTGCTACTCTTCGCATTAACAAATATACAACACTCAGCGACTCTGCTACTTTGTACTATAAAAGGTTGACTCAGTATGCCAAGCAGTTCAGTCTTCGATTAGAACGCCAATGTGCAGGACACGTGAACGCTATAAGTGTTGTAGACGAACGCGCAGCGAAGCAACTTAAACGCACATATAAAAACAAAAGTAATTGGAAGAAGAGAAGAGAATTTTGCAAAATTAAGCAGAGCACACACAGAATTGTTTTTGTATTTGAAACAGTGAATTTGATATGGCTTATAATAAATAAATAATTGAAAATTAAAATTACTTACTAGTTTGTGTTTTGTGCAAATAAAACTTTTCGGGCGCGTCTTTGTTTAACAACAACAATACGAGCAGCAAAATAGAAACAACAACACTAAAACAAAAAACCAAGCACACTTCACGTGATAAACGCATCAGCTGCCGAATAGCCGAAGTGTATGTTAGTATCTACAAATTGGCCACGCCACGCCACGCCGCGAGTGACGAACAATAGTGCTTGCCAAGTGTAACTTGCAACACAAATGGAAATTTATTGGCATTTAATTCGATTTGATTAAATGTACATCATTAACATTGTGGCAGTGGTAGATTGCTAGCGCACTTGATTGGCAGCGGTTGCACGCAGTGCCCAGATACAGAAGTGTGTTTCCGGAAAAAAAGTATTCCTTGTGGCAAGTACGGTGCGTTGTGTATGTGTTTGTGCGAATTTCGCTAAATTTTACGAACTCTACGAACTGTAGTGAATGCCGAAAATAGCAAAGTAATGGTCAAAGGACACACATATAGCGCGTCACATCGCCTAATGGACGACACGAAGGAGTAAACGACGAAGTGGTGCAATTTTTGTATTTCACAGCCTTTGTTTTTGCCTTTTGTGCTCTTGTGGGCAAACGAACAAGTAGCCACTTGCCACTGTGTCAAATTAAAGTAGCAAAATGCTTCGTGGGAAATAACGCGAAAAACATTTGTGGGAAGCGAACTTTAACGAGTGACGTCGCACGAAACGCTGAGTGAATGGGAAAAGGGCCCAAAGTTAATGAAGTTTAATGAAATTAGAAAATGTTTAAGTAGCAAGAAAATTTAAACGAACAAAACCAAAATTGTGAAAATACAGCTACATGTATGTATGTATGTGTGTATGCAAATAAACAGCTTAGCAACATTTTTCAAAAGTTTTAAAGCAACGTAGCCTCAAGGCAGCGCTGAAAGAGCAAACGTAGTGCTTGCAAATAAAAAAAGTGGCATGTTGCATGTCGCTTGGTGTTGCAAGTTTGTTACAAAGTGTAAGCCGTGCATGTTCTGAAATGTTTAATTAGAAGCGTGGCAAATTGAGCTCAACTGGCGTTGAAGGACCTCGACTGTTGTAAGCGCTCTGCATACCCGTGTTGTGGCAAGTGTGTAAAATGTGTGATACTCAATGCAAATAGGCCACATAAAGCAGTAGACGCGTATAAAATGCGCAAAATAACAATTGCAACAACTACAAAAACAAGAACACTAAACATTTGAGGCCAAGCAGTCACAAGAGACCTCAACTACCATTTTCACAACTCCTTGCAACGCAAACCTACTACACGCATATACCCTCACTTGTGATTACTGTAACATTCTGCACCTAGTTTTTCGTTTTCTCCTCAAACACTTTCACAATGGCCATCTACTACTTACAATCACCACAACAACAACACCAGCTTAAATCAACACAAAAATTCTACCAATACGCCACAATTGTCGTTTTGCTGCTGACGCTCATAGCTGGCGGCAACATGCAACAACAGCAGCAATTGATGCAACAAGCACCTAGCTTGCAGCAACCGCATGTCTCAACTGCAAAGCAAGCACAACCACAACAACAGCAGCAGCAATCGCAGCAAGCGCATCAGCAACACTCGAACGCCATTATGGGCGAGGCGGGTGTTACGAACTCCCAGCTGCCACAACCGCCCACAGCCACACATTATGGCGGTGCCAATTTGCAGCCTGGCGGCATGGTGGGTGGCATGCTAGCCGGCACAGTTGGCCAGGATCCGCGCTACGATGCACCCGACGATTGCCACTTTCTGCCCGCCGCTGGACCAGAGCACCCCGAAATCGCGCTCACCTGCAATCTACGCACCGTCAATAGCGAATTCGATACGACCAACTTTAGTGTCATACCAGCCGATCACACGATAGCGTTGCATGTGCTGTGCAACGATGAAATAATGGCGAAGAGTTCGCTGGAGGCGCGCTCCTTTGCGCATTTGGTGCGCTTGCAGGAACTCTCCATACAATATTGCAAGCTCGCTAAGTTCAATCGGCATGTGCTGGAGGGTTTGAGCCAGCTGCGCAATCTTACCGTACGCACGCACAACATACTCTGGCCCACAATCAATTTCGATATTGAGGCCGATGCTTTTGCGGTCGTCAAGAACTTGGAGCGTTTGGATTTGTCATCGAATAATATTTGGTCGTTGCCGGATAATATTTTCTGTACGCTAAGCGGTTTGTCCTCGCTGAATATGAGTGAGAATCGTTTGCAGGACGTGAATGAGTTGGGTTTTCGTGAGCGCAGCAGGGAACAACAAATGACTGGATCGGAACAATCGACTGTGGCCACACCGGAGGTGTCCACCAAGCGTCAGCAGTCTATCGGCAGCAGCAGCAGCAACAGTAGCTGCAATTTGGATTTGGAAATACTGGATGTGTCTTACAACCATTTCGTGCTGCTGCCCGCCAATGGTTTCGGTACGCTGCGCCGTCTGCGTGTTCTGCAAGTGAACAACAATGAGATATCCATGATTGCCGATAAGGCGTTGAGTGGCTTGAAGAATTTGCAGGTGCTCAATCTCAGCTCGAATAAAATCGTCGCGCTGCCCTCTGAGCTGTTCACCGAACAGGCTGGCTCGATACAGGAAGTGTACCTGCAGAACAACTCAATTAGCGTGCTCTCCCCGAAACTGTTCTCAAATCTCGATCAACTGCAAGCGCTCGATTTGTCGCACAATCAGATCACCTCAACATGGATCGATCGAAACACTTTTGTTGGACTCATACGTTTGGTGTTGCTCAATTTGGCACACAATAAGCTCACCAAGCTGGAGCCGGAAATCTTCACTGATCTGTATACTTTGCAAATTCTCAATCTGCGTCACAATCAACTGGAGAACATCGCCGCCGACACATTTGCGCCTATGAATAATCTGCACACTCTGCTGCTCTCGCATAATCGCCTTAAGTACTTGGACGCTTATGCGCTCAACGGTCTGTACGTGCTGTCACTGCTTTCACTGGACAACAATGCTTTGATTGGCGTGCATCCCGAAGCGTTTCGCAATTGCAGCTCTCTGCAGGATTTGAACTTGAATGGCAATCAATTGAAAACTGTGCCGCTTGCGCTGAGAAATATGCGTTTGCTGCGCACCGTTGATCTTGGCGAGAATATGATCACTGTGCTGGAGGACAATGCCTTCAAGGGCTTGGGCAATCTCTATGGTCTACGTCTAATCGGCAATTATTTGGAGAATATAACAATGAACGCCTTCAAGGATTTGCCCAGCCTGCAGATACTCAATCTGGCGCGCAATCGCATTGGTGTAGTGGAACCGGGTGCTTTCGAAATGACGTCGAGCATTCAAGCGATACGTTTGGATGGTAATGACCTGAGCGAAATTAATGGTTTGTTCAGCAATATGCCTTCATTGCTGTGGCTGAATATCTCCGATAATCGTTTGGAACACTTTGACTATGCGCATGTGCCGCATACTTTGCAGTGGCTCGATCTGCACAAGAATCGCTTGGGCGAACTTTCGAATCGTTTCAGCTTGGACACACAAATACGGCTGCAAACTTTGGACGCGAGTTTTAATCAAATACAACGCATCTCACCCTCTTCAATACCCAACTCCATCGAACTGCTTTTCCTCAACGATAATCTGATACACATTGTCGATCCGGATACTTTCATGCACAAGACGAATTTGACGCGTGTCGATCTCTATGCCAATCAAATCACTACGTTGGACATCAAGTCCTTACGCATACTACCCGTGCATGAGCTGCGTTCGTTGCCTGAGTTCTACATTGGCGGCAACCCCTTCACCTGCGACTGCAACATCGACTGGCTGCAGAAGATCAATCACATCAAGTCACGTCAGTATCCACGCATTATGGACTTGGAGACCCTCTATTGCAAGCTGCTGAACAACCGTGAACGCGCTTACATACCACTCGTCGACGCCGAGCCGAAGCACTTTTTGTGCACCTACAAGACGCACTGCTTTGCTGTTTGCCATTGCTGCGAGTTCGATGCCTGTGACTGCGAGATGACTTGCCCGACGAATTGCACCTGCTTCCACGATCAGACTTGGTCGACGAATATTGTCGAGTGCTCCGGTGCTGGCTATTCACAAATGCCACGCAAAGTACCCATGGACACCACAGAGCTCTATATTGATGGCAATAACTTCGTTGAGCTTGCGGGTCATACTTTCCTGGGCCGCAAAAATCTCGCTGTGCTGTTTGTGAATAACTCCAATGTGCAATTCCTACATAATACAACTTTCAGCGGCTTGCGAAGACTGCTCGTGCTGCACCTAGAGGACAATCACATTGCTGAGGTGCGTGGCGATGAGTTTAGCAATCTCGAAAATCTGCGTGAGCTCTATCTACAGAACAATCTCATTACCAGCGTGGGCAACGGCAGCTTCCAGGCACTGCGTAAGCTCGAGGTGCTGCGTTTGGACGGCAATCGTTTGATGCATTTCGAAGTGTGGCAATTGGCGCTCAACCCTTACCTAGTAGAAATCGGACTTGCAGACAACCAATGGAGCTGTGAATGCAGTTACTTGATGCGCTTTCGCGCTTATCTTTCACAGACAGCAGAGAAAATTGTGGATGCGGCACGCGTCTCCTGTGTGTACAACAATGCGACCAGCGTGCTGCGTGAAAAAAATGGCACCAAATGCACGCTGCGTGGCGATGAAGTCACGACCTATGCACATGCCAGTGAAATCGAACATCTGCTCCCACTACTGCTAGTTGCCACATGCGCCTTCGTTGGCTTCTTTGTGCTCATATTGGGCGTCTTCTGTTATCGGCATGAGCTCAAATTGTGGGTGCACTCGAATTGTCTGCTAAACCTGTGCTATACGGGACGCAACACGCATGGCTTTGTTGAGTCGTTCGACAAGGACCGGCTCTGCGATGCGTATTTCGCCTACAGCTTGCAAGATGAGCACTTCGTTAATCAAATATTGGCGCAAACCCTTGAACATGACATTGGCTATCGGTTATGTCTGCACTATCGTGACGTGAATATCAATGCGTATGTGACGGATGCCATAATTGAGGCGGCCGAGAGCGCCAAGCAGTTCGTATTGGTGTTATCGAAGAATTTCCTCTACAATGAATGGACACGTTTCGAATATAAATCAGCGCTGCATGAGATGGTGAAGCGCCGCAAGCGTTTGGTCTTCATACTCTACGGTGACTTGCCGCAACGAGACATCGATATGGATATGCGCCATTACTTACGTACAAGCACTTGCCTCGAATGGGATGACAAGAAATTCTGGCAGAAGCTGCGCATCGCTTTGCCGCATATACGCAAGCGGCCAATGACCGCCAATTGTCTCGCGAGTCGCTCGGCCGTGAACATTTACGGTCCAACGCATGAATACCAGCCGGCAGGCGCCAACTCCGTAGGTGGTATTGGTGGTGGGGTCGGTCTACCTAATGGGCATCTTAGTGCGGGCACCGGCGTTGACAAGACTCACTACAATGATTGCAACAACTATGCGACCATTAATGACTGCGGTGTCGGCGCGCGCGGTTACGCGCCCATACCCACCGCCACTGCTGCTTGCAAATTCAATACGCTCAATGAGCTTTCACACAAACTGCACAAGAATGATTTACTGAACAACATAGGCGGTGGTGCAGGTTGCATAGGACTGGGCGGTGGCGCCAAAACGCTCGACCATCATCATCACTTGCGACCACACCAGCAGCACGAGTACGCCGTGCCCGCATACTTGGGTGCGTTATCTAACGGCCATGTCGGCAGCGGAAATGCACCCACCTATGATAGCGTCGACTACGCAAAACAACAGAAATTGAGCGGCAGCAATAATTGTGACAACTGTAATGGTGGCACGCAAAAGCGCGTCACAAAAGGTGGCCTACACCCCAGCTTTTCATCCAATTTTACCGCGCCGCCCAACGGCAGCATCGGTGGTGGCGCCTGCTACAACAGTTATAATTGCAAGAAACCTTGCAATTGTGGCGCGCGCAAGCATCCTGCGGCAGCTAGTGAGGATGGCATCAGCTGTCGTTGCGGTAATGCAGGCAGCGGTGCGGCAAAGGACACACTCAATGCGGCCACAACTGCGACGACAACTGCACCCGCGACGACTGCGGCAACGGCGACAGCGTTGACGAATAATACCTGCAGCAGTAATAGCAGCAACAACAGTCACAGCAGCAGCAGTGCGACCAACAGCAGCAACAACAGCACCAGCTCAGCGGGCAGCAATAGTCGTCAGGCAACCGAACAACTGGCGCACTACGAATCCAGTTTGTCGCTGAACGACAGCGCAACATTGAATGGGCCACTGTGGGCGTAACAGCAACTAGATTTAGATGATGGCAGTGTTGCGGGCGGCAAGACGCGCTTGGCGGTGTGCTTGAATGTGTAAGCGATGCAAACGCAGTAAAAAATTGTATGTACTTTTAAGTGTGTGAGTGTGTTTGTGTAGGTAATGTATGAATGCGAGTGGGAGCACACATACATCTAGAGAGCGCGTCAAAGCGGTAAAGACAGACTGTGTAACCAGTGAATTTAATAGCGTGTGTATGTGTACACACATACATATGAACGAGTATGCATCCTTGAGTGGTGCGCAAAGGCAGCTCTTGAAGGCAGTGAAATGAAATTTTAAGGGCTCTCGCTGCAGTAGCGCGCTTACGTAGTGGCAGCTACCGATGTCACTTACAGTGGGGCATATACTTAGTAATTTGTAAAAATCCAAAACCAAATAAAAAACTTAAGCAAACAAAAACAAACAAACTACGTAAAACCGCTAATTAGTTATACTTAAATTATTATTAATATCTAAGCACTTAGCAAAGCGAGGCAAGCAGAAACAAAAAACTCACTAGCATTAGATATATTAGTATGTCGGTGTGCTTGTGTGTGTGTGTGTGATTAATGTATATTTAAAGACATTTGATTTCTTTTTGGACTTCAAAATAGCAAAACGAGAAATATTAAAATATAAATGAAAAAATAAAAAAATTGTTAAATAGACTGATAAAATTAGCTACGTTTAAGTTTCTTATAAATAGTAATGATTAAATACTAAAAAAAAGACAAGTAAAAAATTGTAGGTATAAATTAAGTGGAACTGTAAAATAAAGTTGAAAGTTTATTATTGGCGCTTATTGAAAGAAAATAATGTTTTTTCATTGAAATTGGCAAAATTTGCAGGGAAGTGACGTTTCAACGTGCAAGAAAAATTAAACATAGATATCAAATAAATTACAACTGATAATAAAATAATAAAATTTAAAATGCACACAAGTAAATTGTGAAAGAAAATTCACCACTGAAAATGCTGCGACTGGCGTAGTGAGTATTGCGGGCAATTTTAGTTTTTTTTTGAAAAATTTTACTGCACCGCTTATAATTAAATTTAAGCCCGACAGCAAGTTTTTGTATCCCAATCTAAGTTAATTGTTAGTTGGCCCATTCAGTGGACTCTTTTTCATCAACGTATCTTCATCTAAAATGCGGTGATCTCTTCGTGATATGCCAATTTTGTGTGCACGAGCAGGTTCTGCTGGGTTTTAAATTTATTCTTAGACATTTTTCACAGCATTTTTTTTCATTGTCGACTCTGGGTATTTGAAGATTTTTGTGAATGTTCGAGTTTTTGAGTTACCATGGCGCTACTGAGGTAGTTCTTGGTATCGTGGATTGTGTAATAAAACCTGGTATATATATATTGTTGTGTGATTGGTCGAGCTCATCCACCCATTTGTGTTGTACGTCTCGATGTCGTTCCATAATCAGATTGACCAACAATTTTATTCCATCTGCGAACCGCAGATACTTTCTTATGAGCAACTTTTTTATGGCAGAAATGCAATCAGAGGTTTGCCATTGCCTGCTGGGAAGCGACCTCTTCTTCTGAATGGGGCGCGACCGAGATTAGAAACAACTTTTTCTATTCTCATTTTTGTGTTTCACGCTCGGTGATTCGAACCCGGGCACTACCTAATGGTAGTCACGCACAAGCCCATTCGGCTACGGTGGCTGCAACGTTTTAACACTTACCACTTTGCAGTCTTGTTTTAGTGCAGATATCCACTGGCAATCAGTAGAAAATTTAAGTGAAATAATTTTAGGCAGCTGCTGTGGCTGAAGATGCTCGTGTGTGGCTTGCAGGGTGTTAGGCCAAGGTTTGTATTTCGCAGGCTATTTCTCGAGCAGGATGCAGATGACTAAACTGGATTCTGCACCTTTTCACACTGAACTTCGTTGTTAAAGCGTATTCGCAGAAGCAGAATGTAACAGGTTTTATTTTAAATTTTTATTATATCGAAATTTTTAACATTTAATTGGAAATAAAAAATGTTTTGCTATTAATTTGTGTTTTTGTTTTAATAGACAGTCACCATGAAAACAAATTATTTTGTAAGGTCCGGTGCGAAAAGGGAAATACTAATATTTTTATTTCATTTTATTTTATTTGAGCTTAATCCATCTCGGCTATTGCCGAAAATTACACATCCCGGATAAAATTTTCGAGGGATTGTGCTCTAGTGGAGCGTAGTCCAAGTTCTATGCCCATGCGATTGCTATTGCCTAAATATTTAAAAATCTACGAACTATTGCACATGTGTCCAGTATGGTCGACTTCTGCATGTCTTCTAAAAGGTGTTGGCAGTCATACTTCTTCAAGTGTTTTATTAAATGCTTAGGCACTAATCTAGTGGAAGATATAATTATTGGAATTATATTCACTTACCTCGCTTTGTACATCCGTTTCAGTTCTATGGCCAAAGCTGCATACTTCGATATTTTGGTGGAGTATGCGCTTTAGATGTTGCGATTACAGGGAACCGCTATATCGATTACTTCGATTGTTTTATTTGTCTTGTCGAACAAGATAATGTCAGGTTTGTTGGCAGCTGCTGTTTCTGGATATAGATCTGTCCCGTACAGTTTAAAATTTGCATTATTTTATTTTATTTTATTTTATTTTATTTTAATTATTTAATTATTTAATTAAATTTTTTTTTTCAAAGACTAAGACAAAGACAAAACAAGTTTTATTGTTTATTTTGGGATAATTGCTAAAACACGCAAGTCACTTTTTTTCGCTTGTTGCGATATAATAAAATTTTAATATGGATAAAAGCAAAACAAAAACTTTATTGCTTCTTTTTTGTCATTGGACTAGATATTTCTTATACAACAATATATATCATTTTTATGTATATTATTTGCAATAATGAGTCTATAATTTATATTTACGAGTTTGCTTTTAAAAAAGTTTTTATTATAAAAATCTTGTTTCATTGCTTTTTTAGAGGAGACCATTACCAGAAAATGAAACTCTCTTTTCTGCGGTAATTATTATTATTATTTAAGAAATAATAATTTAATCGGGAAAAAAATATTTTTTTAACATTTTTTATTTTTTTATTTTGGAACAGTCCTAATTTTTCTTGCCTGGTGCAGAAAGGTAATTTCATTCAAAAAAAAAACTATTAATTATAGAAACTTCAAAGATAAAACAATTTTTTTTATTATTTTAGAAGAGATAAACACCAAAAATAAGGAGCCCAATTTTTATCGCTTGGTAGGAAATAGTAATTCTTCAAATGAAAAAAAAAAACAATTAGCAAAAAATAAATTTGAAATATATTATATTATAATATATGAACATTATTTTTTTCAAGCATAAATCAATGATTTCTGTTTTTATCTAAAAGTTTTTTTTTTTTCAAAGCAAAATATCGAAATTGTTTTTTCGTTTTTTTAGCTTAAACAACAATAAAATTGTTTAGTAAACTAAGCGAAACGCGGCGCTATAAACAGAAGTTTTCAGTTCAATTGTTTGATTGCAAAATTTTGGAAAAGACAAATACGATAAAACAGAATCCTATAAAGCTCAGTACGAAAAAAAAAAATCTTAAAAAAAAATGTTTTTAAGTAAAAGTTAAATAAATGGATATTATAAGGAGAAGCATCTTAATAGAAAGCAAGAATAGGCATTCAGGGAAAAGATAGTTCCGATAAAAAGGTGTTTCTTTTTCAATATTTTGTGCAAAAAGATAATTTTCTTAAACGAAAATACATTTTTTTCAAACATTTCGGAAAAATAAAATATATAAATAATATATTTATTGGGATCCAAAAAAGTAATTTTTTATTTTCTCTTTCTACCAAGCAATGAATAAAATAAAATGAATAATTTTCCTTCTATTCTTTCTCAAAAACAAAAAAATATTATAAAAATTTCATACAAAAAAATAATTTTTAATATATTTTGTTTCTTTAATTAATTTTTAATTTTTTGCTTATATATACACATATAATATATGCTTATATATATTCGAACCTGCGTTCTTTCTGTGAATTCCGAATGATAGTCACGCACCAACCCATTCGGCTACGGCGGCGGCCGTATATTTTGCTTAAAGAAAGAAATAATTACTGTGTCAATTTGTTTATGTTTTCACGTTTTTTGCTTATTTCTAAAAAAGTTTGTACTCGTAAAAATAAAAAATAATATCACATTAGGTTGGGGTAAAAGAAACCCATTATTTTTGCGAAAATTTTTGCGAAAATGGCTTAAAACAGTTTTATGGTCGATCTTTGGCTCTTGGATATTGCTACGACTACGACTAAAAGGCTAGTCAACTTTGAATATTTCTGTGATTTATCAGCGTTTTAGACATTATCGACATTTTCTTTAACATCAAAAGTGTGAAATGCCACCTTGACAACGAGAATAAACTTTAAATTGTGTGATCCAGACGAGATTTGGATGGCTGCAGCCATTTACCGAGAAAATAATGGATTTCCTTATCCCCAAAGTAATATAATCATTGCCAACTAATGCCTTAATTTTCCTATTTTTCATATATTTATATGTGCAAAATAAAGTATAATTCGAATTCTAAATTCATGTTTGTACTTGATTATTTATAAGATCTTTTTGTAAACACAATAAATTTTAAATCTTTTTTAACAAAAATTGGAATAATTTTCCGTAATTCTATTTTAGCAAAAAAATTTTTTTTTTGCCAACTATTCATTTTTTTTTTAATTCTTGCTCCCATAAAGAAACAAAAGTTATCAAAATCAAAAAAAAGTTCGCTTCAAATAAATGAGATTTTTCGTGTTAAGCTTTTGAATAATATGCACGTAATTTCTATTTAAGTTTTTACTTTGAAAACAATTTGGTTTATTTTATTTAGAAAAACTGGTATTTTGATTGGAAATATTGCTATTTTTTATGCAAAAACTTGGGAGAATAGCGAGGCTCGGTACTACACTTCTTAACGAGAATATTGAATATGTAAAAATGTAAACTACTTATTTTTGGCAAATTTTTAAGGAAAGTGAATGAAAGGTGGCGTTATGAATCCACCTGCCGAATCGCTCGACAATTTTGGCCGACTTTTAATGCTAAACGCACAACAACCCTGCTAAGTCTAACTAGGCATAGCCTAAGTAGACTGATTTCCCTTAAAATGTGGCACTTATGGGCTCAGAGACATAGCTTCTGCAGAAATTTTTTTAAGGAAAAAGATAAGTTACGATATCGCATCTTCTGTGTCATTGTATTGCTCTTCCCAGACGTAGCTTCACCACTTTAGGTTGACAATTTTTTAATGAGTTAGAAGATCACAACACTGTGGAAACCAGGAATCTTCTAAAATTTTTGAAAATTTACCATTGCTATTTTATTACTGTGGATCACAATGGACTATGAGCCTGCACAGTTCTCATGGTTCAAAAATTGTGTTGCCTTTTGAAATTTGTTTCCCTGGCGGTGTATTCTCCATACAAGCAACATTTCGAGCGTTCGTTATATGAAAGGAAATGCATAACACCGTTTGAATATATTAAGATTTTGTACAAAGTTCGAAACTTTAATTTATATGGTTTTTCCTTTGGTATGAACTATAATTTTATAAAAACTAAAAAAAAATGTAGTACATTAATATTCAAAATTTTGGAATATGTCGCGTTGCTGTTAGTGTAAAAGCAGGTGAGCATAAAAGGTTCAAATTCATAATAAGTATGAAGAGATACAAGAGATAAGTGATATAATAACAATTAGCAATTTCAAAAGCCCTTTTCTAGGATGCAGAGGGTCTTGTTTTTAACTATTTGTGAATGAAACGGGCCAAATTGCAAGGCATTGCGTATCCGCTTTCGGGAAAACACCTCCCAGAAGGCGAAACCTTTTTTGGCACTGAACGAGTGGGAGCACTGCAAGCAATCTGTGAGTAGTGATGCTGAGTTATTCATTTTATTTACTTAAAAGCTGTTCTGTAATACCTTAAAAAGGGAAGATTTTTGGAAAATTTGCTTTTGTTTAGTTTCTATAAACAGAGGCTTACTTTTAGATGTTCCAGATATGGAACAACGCGGCTTGCGTTATATTTTGTACAAACACACAAATGGTCGCCATCGGAAGCCAAATAAGTGGCTTCGGTTATTGCACTCATTGTGTATTTTTTCACTTGAAATTGAAGACATCAAAATGGAGCGACTCATTCGGAACCTGTATATAATTTTGTATTTAATTGACTCTATAAGAACTACTCAGAAACTCAAATGCAAGTTAGTTAAATTACTAGCCACGAAATATTCCAAATTTAGCTCCATTGGGTAGGTTAGATAGCCTGAGTACCATGGGTACACTACAAGTACCATTAAAGTGCCGTTTTGATACCATAATGAAGACCACTACCTGCGAAAAATTACAAAAATTAAAGGCAGAACATCTACAACCATCTACACCCATCCTAGGGATGTAGGCTGGAGCCCTCCCTCAGGCTATCCCCAAAAGGCACACTAAGAAATCTGAATTGCTTAGCCACCACCCCCAAATATTTGCAAAGAATGCTCGTTTAGTTGTGTAAATATTGAACTAATTTTTCTGTTTTTATTAAAATTTTATTACTGATAGTAAATGCTGCTGATTTGTGAAGCAAATTTCCTGAAATTACCTATTTTAATCAAAGATATGTTACACGAAAGCAATAAAAACATGCGAGTTGTATGAAAAGGTGCGTCTAAATTTGGCAATAGACACAATTATTAATATCCTAACAGCATAACTTGGCAGTTTTGCTTATGTTGCATATGAGAAGTGACATCATTTACGCAAAGCAGAGATTTCGCATGTGAAATTTCTATTGAGTGAATAGCAAAATTTGTAAATATAATTTGTACTAAATGAGAGCAATAAATGAATGCAAAGGCTTGCTTGCTTTAATAGTAGTGCTAATAAAATGAAATGAAATAACAAAAGCAATAAAACTTTCCAAAATCAACTTAATTATTTTATGAATTTCAAATTGCAATGAATCAGAGAGCAACCTTGGTTGGCTGGAATAAGAAGGCAGAGAAAGCAGCTTGTAAATGTATAGAATTAAATAAAATCAAGTCAGCCAAATACTTCTAAGCCAAGCAGTGTTCGAAGTTTGTTTGTTAAAGAAGAAACGAAAAACAGCAAAAAAAAAAAAATAATAAAAATTAAAATAAAAGTAAATTATAATTAAAATAAAAACAAAAGAGATATATAAAATATAAAAAAACTAACAAAAACAAAAATCTTAAACTTCACAGCAGAGCTTTAATTTCAGCGCCTCAGTTCGTTGAATGAATTAAATTAAACTTAAAATTTTAAGAACCCATTATGTTGCATACAAACAGGCACAAACTACGTGCACACAGTTGCAAGGCAATAAAATCAAATATTTATTTTACATTTTGTTTATATTCTTTCACTTGATTACAATTTTTTGCATAGCAAAATATTTTAAAATCTCTTCTATGCTATGGAAATTTTAATTTAAAAAATGTTTTTTCTTGCTTTTCACCAATACTTTTAAATAATTTGTGTGTATTGTAGCATTTTATTATTTTTCATACAATTTATTAGCTTCTTTTTGCTTGCGTTTGACTTGTAAAGCCACAAATACAATTTTTCAGTTTACAAAAAAAAATTGCGTGGCTTAACACTTGAAAATAATTTAATTAGTTAGCTGCTTGTTGCCCTATGAAACAAGCATAAATATACACCTGCGAGTTAAGAATGCGCCACAAAAATGCAAAAAATTAAATGGAAAATTACGAGCGCATAAAAAATGAAAAAAAAATCTGTGCATGAAATGAGCAGAGTTTGGCTTTCAAAAAAATTTATGAAATTTTTAAATAACTCGCAAAAAGGTACAAAAGTTGAGTATGTGCGCGCGTTTTTGTGGTCAATTCAGTGCATTGTGTTTGCAAATACTTGCAGAATAGTAATAAAGTATTTAAGTTACATAAAAATAATAATAACATTAAGCTCTGAACATTGCAAGAATTTTCAGAATTCGCAAAACAATTTCATATGAAGAAAAAATTACCATAAAATGCCAAATAAACCATGAATTCTGCAGCAATTAACAGCATAAAAATGGGCATATAAAAAAATTAAAAAACTGCATACGAAGTAAAGAAATTTTGTTCATCCCTTTAACGGCTACACAAAATTTAAGCGAAAGTAAGCAGTTAAAATTTAAAATAATTACAAAGCCTTTTGGAAGTGCTGAACTCAAACCGGTGGCAAAGTTGATAGCTTCAAAATAATGCATCTAATATGGCGTAAAACTTTTTTATAAGGCGTTTTTCAATAGGTGCGCTTCATCTTTTTTCCGATAGGGAGGGCGAACGACGCAATATATTTTATTTTTCGCTTGTCATTTGTAAACTTCATTGGTATACATTTCATCATGGCACGCTACACACTTGAGCAACGATTGCGAATCGTGCAAATTTTTATGAAAATAATCGTTCTGTTGCTGCTACTTTAAGAGCATTACGGCCATTTTACGGTTCTTCAGTGATGAAGCTCACTTTTGGCTCAATGGCTTTGTCAACAAGCAAAATATGCGTTACTGGGCAAAATGCAATCCACACGTGATTCATGAGGCACCGTTGAATCCCGAAAAAATCACTGTTTGGTGCGCTTTACATGCCGGCGGCGTAATTGGCCCATATTTTTTCGTTGACGAGAACGATCGCCACGTTACTGTGAATGGAAATCGATACCGCGACATGATAAACGATTATTTTTGGCCGCAATTGAATGGTACGGACTTAGACGACATGTGGTTTCAACAGGACGGGGCCACAAGCCACACAGCACACGCTACAATTGATTTGTTGAAGAGTAAGTTCGATGAGCGCATTATTTCCAGAAATGGACCGGTCGAATGGCCGCCGCGCTCGTGTGATTTGACGCCTCTAGACTATTTTCTTTGGGGTATGTGAAGTCATTGGTCTACAGTAACAAGCCGGCGACGATTTGTGAGCTCAGAGCCAATATTGAACGCGAAATTGCTTGAATTTCGGCCGATTTATGCAAAAGGGTGGTCGAAAATTGGGTTCAACGATTGGACTTCGTAAAACGTGCACGCGGTGGTCATGCAAAAGAAATCGAATTTCATACTTAAATGTATTAGTTATAAAAGTCAAACCGTTTGTGTTTTATTCAAAAAAAAAGTTTAAGCGCTCTTACTGAAAAACGCTTTATAAGAGAGTTCGCCAGCGTAGCCGACTTCTATGATCACTCAAGCGATTCTATATACCTGTGTTGGATTAGATTTTTGTGAATTTTTACCAGCAATTCGATTGATGTTTGATTAAATTTGTACTTTTGTATTCAAAACTGCTTCGCTCTCCTGAGACGTGCAGAAAACTCAATTCATTTTGAATGCTCGTATTTTTTTATCCAATGCTATTTTACTACATTATATTTGGGAACAAGAAATCCATTATTTGCTCGGTAGCTGGCTGTAGTGTAAAGTACTTTTCTCGCAAAGTATCGCTCAGACAAATTAAGGTTTATGTGCGTTGTCAAGACGAAATTATATGCTAAAAAAATTATTTTGCTGTTTTTTGTTTATTCCATTGAGTTGTGAGTTACAGGGTGTTAACAATGGAAGTCAGCAAAGAAATTTTGTTCTGCTTTAGTATTTAATTTTTTTCTGCTCTTTTTTATTTATTTTTTTATTTTACTAAATATCTTATTTTTAATAATTTTTATTTTTATTTTGTTTTAAGTTACTTTCTTTTTTATGTTAATTTCTTAATTTTTTGCTCTTTTTATGTTTTGTTAAATTTTACTAAAAAATTTTAGTTGTTTTTTATTCTTTGTAGTTTACCGGAGGGCCAACACTTCGGCCTAAAATATCTTTTTTGTATTCACTCTACTTTATTTTAATTTTTTTGTGTATTTTGTGCTATTTTTATAAATATAAATAATAAAATTTAGTTTTCTTTATCTATTTAGTTTTAGCTAATGCCTTTTGATTATTATTGGGTTGCCCGGAAAGAAATTGCTATTTTTTTTAATCTTTATTAAAACTTAAAATGAACTTTAATTAATTATATATTTTCCATTTTATTCGATAACCTTTTGCCATCTTTCCGGCAAATTCATTATTCCGCGCTCATAGAACTTCTGGCCTTTGTTTACAAAAAACTGAACCAAGTGCGATTTTATAGCCTCGTCATTGCCGAAAGATTTACCATTTAAGGAGTTCTGCAAAGACTGAAGCAAATGGTAGTCTGACGGCGCAAAATCAAGGCTATATGGTGGATGCATCAAAAGTTCCCAGCCAAGCTCTCTAAGTTTTTGGCGAGTGACCAAAGATGTTTGCGGTCTAACGTTGTCCTGATTAAATATGACACCTTTATGATTAATCAATATTGGCCGCTTCTCGTTGATGGCTGTATTCAATTTGTCCAATTGTTGGCATGTAGACATCCGAATTAATCGTATGGTTACGCTTAAAATATACCACATCCTTCCAGTCCCACCAAACTGACACCATAATCTTCTTTTGGTGAATATTAGCTTTTGAAGCGCCACCATCATGCTTAAACCATGATCGTTTTCGATTGACGTTATTGTAAACAATCCATTTTTCATCACCAGTGATACTCCGCTCCAAAAACGGATCGTCTTCATTGCGTTTAAGATGCATATCAGAAGCGTTTATTCGGTTTGTTAAATGAATTTCTTTCAATTAATGTGGTAACCAAATCTCAAGCTTTTTTATCAGTCCAAAACTCTTTATATGCTCATGTGTTGATTTTGGTATATTTAACTTCTCTCCAATCTCATGACGATCCAATTCGATTAAAGCCTTGATAACGTCTTCACCGACATCACTTGGCCGACCTGAACGGCGCTCATCTTTAAGGAAAAAATCTCCAGAACGGAATTTGATAAACCAATTTTGACACTATCTTACAAATCACGCAACTTTTTAGCACCCTTCTCTGCGCTTTTTCTTTTATGGAAATATTAAACTAAAATATGACGACAATGCTATTTTGTGGGCTCCATATCAAAATAGACGCCAAATAAACAAATATAAACAAAATTACGCACACTTTTTTTCTAAAGCAAGCTAAAAGTGACAGCTAATAACTGTCAATAGAAAAAATTAAAAAAAAAATAGTCGCAAGCTGTTCAAAACAATTATCAACGCCGCCTATATGTAAAATCGGCATTACTTCCGCACAACCTAATATAATATTCTAGCTTGCTATTTAATTTTTCTGCTGTTTTACATTTGGTTCAATTTTAATAGATTTTAATTTTTTTAATTTTTAAAAATTAAATTTTTTATCTTATTTTTTTTTTAATTAGTTTTTGTCACTTCTAATTCCCTGGCTTTCCAATTTTTTTATTTTTTATTTGATTTTATTTCATCCAGTTTTTATTGATTTTATTTTTGGTTTTATTTCATGTTGTGCTATTGTTGTTATAATATTTTTCGTATTTAATTTTTTTTTTTTTCATTTTGCCAATAAATTTTTTCGCCGTATTTTATCAAATTTTTTGTTTAATTTTTTTGTGTATTTTGTATTTTCTGCTAATTGTTTTAAATATAAATATATTAAACTAAATTTCTTTTAGTTTTTTTTTATTTAATTTAAATAAAATTACATTTTTTCTGTTAGTTCTGTTAAGTTTATTATTTATTTTTGAAGTGAAACTTCCTAGACCCCGATGGACAAGCGCGGATGGAGAGTAAAATTTCAAAGCCATGCAACGTTTTGGGCACTTTCGTTCCGCGAAGGGGAAGAAAAAGATATAACGTAGAGGAAAAGGAGGGAGAGAGAGCTATATCTTATATCTAAGATACACTTTAGGCTATTTTTCTTAAGTTTTTCTTTGTGGTTGCTAATTTCTAGTGAGAAATAACACTGCCTACTTTTTGGCGCTTGTTTGTTGTTGCAAACTTGTAGGAAAAATATTTTTGGTGCCTCCTTTTTGGCGCTCAATTCTTTTTCCTGGCTGGTGCTTGTGCGTACTATAAAGTGCCATCCATTCCGGTGTCGGATTTATTGGTATTGCCTTGCGGTAATTTGTGCCGTTGCTGCGGTCCTGTGTCCGGCATTTACCTACACCGGTCGACTTTTCTCCGTTTTTTATAAATTTTGTCTATTTGTATTCTCTGAAAAGGTTGTGAATTTATTTAGTATATATTCTTTATCTCTCTCTCTCTCTCTCATTCTCTCTCGGGTCTCGCCCCCTGCCTTGAAAGTTTCACTTCAGTTAAGTGTACTACGCTACACACACTTTTTTTATTAATTTTTTAAATTTGATTTTATTTTCCATTTTATTTTTATTATATACATTTTCATTATTGCTTCATTAATGTTTTTTTACAATTCAGTTTTTGATTATTGTTTTATTTATGCATTTATTGATTAAAAATATTATTATGCAGTAGCTTAGTCTATCGGCCTTATTTTACTTTCAATTTCTTAAAATATATATATACTTTTTTAATGTTACATTTTTGTGTTTTATGGTTTTTACTTTTCCACATTTTGTAGTTTGTTATAAAAATTTTACATAATTGATTTCGGTTTTAATTTTACTAATTTATCATAGACATTCAATTTAATTTTTCCATAGTGCGTTTTTCGATTCAATTTTCTATTTTTTGTTGTTGGTCCAATGCATGTAATTTTTTTAATAATTGGCGCGTACACCCTTCTTGGGTGTTTGGCCGAGCTCCTACTCCTATTTGTGGTGTGCGCGTCTTGATGTTGTTCCACAAATGGAGGGACCTACAGTTTTAAGCCAACTCCGAACGGTAGATATTTTTATGAGGAGCTTTTTCATGGCTGAAATACACTCGGAGGTTTGCCATTGCCTGCCGAGCGGCGACCGCTATTAGAAACATGTTTTTCTTAATTTTGGTATTTTCACCGAGATTCGAACCTGCGTTCTTTCTGTGACTTCCGAATGGTGGTCACGCAGCAACCCATTCGGCTACGGCGGCCGCCGTTTTTTATTATTATCTTTTTATTTTCGTTGCTTCTTATATTTGATTTGATTTTACTATTTTTTTTAACTTACATACTCCATTTTATTAATTTTATGGCTTTTAGTTTCATATACATTTTTTTAATTTTGTGTATTTTGCATACTCCAAATTTAAAGTATTTAATTTTTTACTTAAAGTTTTTTATTTTTGCTTTCTTATATTGCATCTGATTTTTATTCTAATTTTTTTATTTAACTCAGTTTTTCCTTTCACTTGGGTTTATTTGTCTTTTATTGTAATTAAATTCTTAATTCTCTTTTATTTAAAAATAAATACAAAACAATGCTGATATGTCAGAGATCTACAGCAAAATGTAAAAAAAGTTAGTATCCAAGCCATTTACTAAACTCTGAATTCGAAGTCCGGTGATAGCTGTAACACCAGTCAAGTTGTATCTGTAAAAAAATTAAAAATGAAAAAAAATAAATATTAAATAAAATAAAAACAACTAAAAAATATGATTAATAAGCTCTCTAAATTTTGTTTAAAAACTATTGTGTATAAAGTTGAAATACTGTAAAATATGTACTTATTAATTAGCACTCCTTGAATTGGGAGTAGAGTGAAAATTTCAAAAAAAATATTCGAAAGCAACGAATTGATAGCAAACTAAAACTAAGTGAACTAAATATTTTTTTATTTACAAATAAGTTTGTATACACTTTTACTGACATTTGTGCAGCAAGCTTTAGGTGGAAATAAATGTTGGTGCTTACATACAGTTGCAGTCAAAAGAATAGGAAAACGCGAAGAAGAAAAAAAAAGCAAATAGAGAATTTTATTTTCTAGTTCTGTAGAAATTTAAGTAAATGGAAAATTAAGTTGTGAAATAAATTTTTCTATTTGAGTACACTTTGATATAAAGAATATTCGATACGCTTTAGAACATTAAAAATTATAAAAAGTTAAAAAATTTTATTGTGTCAATTTTCTTGACTTTACTGCATAGTTGCACGGTGAGCTGGATGAATGTAGTGAGTTCAATAACTGTGGCCCTTTCTGTTGGTATGACATTCTCACAAAGCTGCTTATGATGACTGTCTTTCTTGTCACGTTGAAATTCTCGACTATTTTGAATGTACGAGACAACGGCTAAAACCTTTATATTGCCCGGCCTCCAGTCACTCTGACAGCACTTTCCTCGTGTGCTCTTATTAATCATCCATTTGGAGGGCCCATAAGAGCTTAATTTTTTTTCCATGAAACTCATAAAAACATGGCACAGAAAAGGCGACATTCATTGTTTGCTGACTACAGCCGCCACTACATCTTTGGCCGCAACTGTACGAGTATATGCTGATAACATTTTCACTGCTAATAAACTTTTAGCGCATTTTTAAATATTAAAAATATTTTTAAAATTTTTAGCAAAAAATGTAAAATCCCAAAAATTCTTATTTGATTGAACTTTGTGGTAAATTAAGTGCGTTCTAAATTTTTAGCAATTTAAAAGCTGTAATAAATACAAAGTAAGCACACGCACACTTACACATACACACACACTCACGCAATGTTGTATATGTAAATGAAATCCTAATTATTCGCTTTTTAGTTCCTATTTATATACATGAAATGCATATTTAAAGCCAGAATGTGGATGTGAGGGTGCGAGCGTATTAAAAAATACAAAAACTTAGTAATAGCGCAACTAAACTACCAAAACTCGACTCGATACACAATTAATATTAGATATAGGCGGAAATGTGAATTAAAATTACAATACTTATACATACTTACACCTAAATAAAGTCTAAGTTGTTTAACTACTAAATAAGCTAAATAAGTGCGTTTTAAATTTTTGTGTAAAAAAGTGAAATTATATTATTACGTGCTACTAAATAATTAAATCAATAATAAATAAAAAGCAAACACAACACACAAAATATGAAATATGCAAATCGGAGAAAATAAAATAAATTAAAATTTATTCGAAATGAAACATTCGATATATGGAAAACCATGTTATTTATTCTGTATTAATTTTAGGAAGATTTAATACAGTTGAATTTTAGATGCTGTTTTATTGAAAAAATTAAAAAAGTAAGTAAATTGAAGGAGAGAATGTCAACTGTAGGCAAACCAGAGCTTGAGAGTCTCGAACAACTGTCTGGCTTAGACGTCACCAACCTAATAAGGTTCTTAAACCACACCGACTGGATATAGTCATGTTGTTGGTAGCGGAGAAGTGACAACAAAATTGTACGGAAACGCAAGTTGGTTTCCGCGCGAGTCACCACTTTAATCAACCAACCACCAACCAAATTAAGTAAGTAAACCGTCGAGTCGAACTTAATGCGAGAAGTTCTTTACTTCTGCGTGTTCTCGTAACATCAATAAGAAGTGTAAATATGCCCAACAAACTGAGTAATATCTGTCCATAGCAATTCGCCGCATTGTTGGAAAAGTTTGAGTCTGAGTGTACTATTTTGGACAAGAAGCCACCAACCAGAAGGATGTGAAGAGTAAAGAAAATATAGTCGCCGTAATGGCCAGTATCGAAGAAGACACAGAAATTTCGATTCGCTTTTTAATATTTTTTATTTTTTAATTTTAATTGTTCATATTGCTTATATTTTATGTTTCAATAATTTTTTTACAACAGTTTTTCAGTAAATATTTTTTTAGAAAATTTTATTTAGAAAATATTAAAAAAAAAATTTTTTTTCTGAAAATTTTATCAAGAAATGTTTTTTTTTAGGATTTTGTTTTTTAATTTTTTTTTTAGTTTGGTTTTAGAAATGATTTTTTTTTTAGAAATTGTTCTTTAGAAAACTTGTTTAAGAAAATATTTTTAAAATTTGTTTTAAGAAATCTTTTTTTAGAAAATTTGTTTTAGAAAATGGTTTTTTGTTTACCAACTCTTTTTTAGCAATTTTTTTTAAGATTTTTAAAAATATTGGTTAGAAAATTTATTCAGCGAAGTTTTGTTAGAAAATGTTTTCAAAACATCGTTTTAGAAATTTTATTTCAAAAATTTTTCTGTTTTGAAATATTTTTGTTTAGTCCTTTTTATAAAATTTCGTTTGAGAAAATCTGATTTAGAAAATCTTTTTTAGAAAATTGTTGTAGAATTTTGTTTTGCAAAATTTGATTTAAAAAATTTTTTTTACAATAGAAAATTTTGTTTAGAAATTTTTTTTTAGAAAATTTGCTTTTTTAAATATTTGTTTTAGAAAATGCTTTCTTAGAAATTTGTTTTTAGAAAATTAGTTTAAAATTTTTTTTTTTATTGTAGAAAATTTTTTTAGAACATTTCTTGCAAAAATTGTTTCAAAAATCTTGTTTGAAAAATTGTTGTTCAGAAAATCTGTTTTGAAACATTTTTGTTCAGAGTCTTTTTTAGAAAATTTTGTTTGAGAAAATCTGTGTGAAAAAACCTCTCTTAGTAAATTCTTGTAGAAATTTTTTTTAGGAAATTAGGCTTAAACCAAGTTTTTTAGAACATTTTTGTTTAGAAAATTTGTTACAGAAAATATTTTTAAAATTTGTTTTAGAAAATATTTGTAAAATTTGTTTTAGAAAATTTATTTTTAGAAAACTAGCTTAGGAATTTATTGCTTAGATAATTTCTTTAGCAAAGTTTTTTTAGAAAATTTTTTTCGAAATTTTTTTTTTTGTTTTAGAAAATGTTTTCTCAGAAATTTGTTTTCAAAAAATTTTTTTAGATTTTTTTTTCAGAAAACCTTTTCGGAAACATTTTTGTTCAGAGTCTTCTTTAGAAAATTTTGTTTGATCTGTGAAATATGAGAAAATCTGTTTGAATGAACCTCTTTTGGTAAATCGTTGTAGAAATTTTCTTTTAGAAAATTAGGTTTAAATCGATTTTGTTTTAGAAATGTTGCTTAGAAAATTTTTTTAGGAATTTTTGTTTAGGAAATTTGTTTTAGAAAATGTTTTTTTAGAAATTTATTTTTAGAAAACTAGTTTAGGAATTTTTGTTTAGAAATTTTTTTAGCGAAGTGTTTGTAGAAAATTTTGTTTAGAAAATTTTTGTTTTTTAAATATTTGTTTTAGAAAATGTTTTCTTAGAAATTTGTTTTCCGAAAATGAGTTTAGAATTTTTTTTTAGAAAATTTTTTTAGAAAATTTTTTTAGAAAATTTTTTTAAACAATTTTTTGAAAAAATCGTTTTAAAAATCTTGTTTGAAAAAGTTTTGTTCAGAAAATCTGTTTTGAAACATTTTTGTTCAGAGTCTTTTTTAGAAAATTTTGTTGAGAAACCTGTTTTAGAAAATCTTTTCATCAATGTTCTGTTATAAATTTTTTTTTTAGAAGATTTGATTTAAACAAATTTTTTTAGAAAATCTTGTTGTATAAATGTTTTTAGAAACATTTTTTTAAGAATATTTTTTAAGAACATTTTCTTTAGAAATTTGTTTTTCAGAAAATATTTTTTTTGAAAGTTCTTTTTTTGCATTTTTCAAAAACACCCGCTCAGAGTTTTTTAAAACGAGTTTTCACTGATTTACTGGAACTATTTGAATATTACGGGAAAAGTTAAGCGAGTCCCAGTAATAAGGTTGCAAAGACTACTCAGCGTAGTGTCAGGTATTACGTCAAAAAATCAGACAACAGCAGAATAAACAATTCCTAAACTTACAATATTACGATATTCGACAAGGAGAAACTTTTTCTTTTAGATTACACTTCGGAAACTAGTTGCAATTAGCTAGGCTGCGCTGAGAATAGAATGAGAGTAAATAAATTCCACTAAGGATTGTTTTGCAGGAAAAAAAAACATCACCTCAAATGAGCTTCCATGACCATTTGACGAGGTAGGTATGCAAATAAAATTGCAATATTGAGTTTTTGAACAATCCACGGTAATATACTACATTAAATAAATATACAAAGCACTAGCACTTATTCACAAGTTTTGTTTGTTTTGTTTCCTTTTATTCGTTTATACAGTTTCTTACAAAAACCATATGAATCCAAGTTTCATCCAAAACTTAACAAATTTTCATCTTTAATATTCGAGTCTGCAATTCAATAGGCCATTGAAGTTTGCTGTAATAAAGTGCAAATTTCCAGTAGCTCAAAAATTTCGTCGATTTCTGAGAATTTTTTGTTAAGTTTTTGTGGCGGTTTTGACGTTTTATTTGCTTATTTTGTGCCTATTTCCTACAAAAACCATATACATAAATCCTCTGTTAAGAAAATTAAAAAAAAATTTTAAAAACTTACATCATTCGCATTCGAGCTTCTAGCCCATAGAAATCTGGTATAATAAATTGCAAGTTTCAAGTAGCTCGAAAATTTCGTCGATGTTAAACAATTTTTTTTTAATTTTTAGCTGTTGGTCTTTTGCATTTTTCCATTATAACATTTGTTGCTGAATTTTTTTCTACATCGGCAACTACGCGTGCATTTCATTGAAAATTTCATAAAAATAATCTTGTAGTTTTTTTATATTCTAGACAAGATTAATTTAGACCCCCTTTGACTTGTTTTGTTCAAAATATTTTCAAACAAGCTTTTTCTCAAAAAAAAAAAACAGGAAAAAACCTGCTTGTTTCACGAATCGAAAGCTGAATTTATAAATAATTTTTATTGTCATTTTAGTTGGCTTCATTCAATAATAAATAAAAATAAGGTTAACTTCCAACCTTACGTCGAGTAGTTGATTATACAAATAGGGCTTCAAATCCAATTTCAGTTCACCAATTCAGATACAGAAAACAAAACCAAGCAAATAGCTGATAATGTAAAGTTTAAGTGGATTTAAAATGGATAATTGCAAATTGATTGAAAGCAACAAATTTCGGTTTTTATTGGTTTCCGCTTTTACTTGAATGCGAAATTTGCAAGTCGATTGCGGGTGCGCGCGAAACACGCAACAAATGCATTTGCAAATAATGTTACATCGTACACACATACATACGTAAACACATACACACATATGCATACGTGTGTGTTTGCATACAATTTCCAATTTCTTTATCAAATGCTACCCATGGCAACGAAAAAACAGAAAACTAAGTGAGTGATGCGTACATCCTCGTATGCAAATAAGTTGGAAGTGGAAATGGACAAAAACAACAAGATGAGCTTAAATGGTAGGTACGTACATATGTATGCACATGCAGATTAATGCGTATGTAATATGTAATAACTGTATATGCATTTTTTCGCGCCAGTAGTTATTAAATTGGCATTTTATGCGCCAGAGTGCAGTTTGTGTGCGTGTGTAAGTGCGATTGTGTGTGTCTGCAAGTATGGTTTTTGTGGTTTATTTTTTTTCGCACTCACACTCGCATGCGCAAATTGATAATGAAGCATACTTCCAGGCGCTGCTAGTTACACATTTTTTTCTGTACTTCGCAGTTCCATGTAAGTAGAGCGTGTTTGTGTGTGTGTGTATGAGAGAGAGAGAGAGAGAGAGAGAGAGAGAGGGAGAGAGCCATAGCGAGAAATGTGCAAAGGAGAAAACTTTGCAATTGTGCTTCAAGTACTTTAATTAAATTTGTGGCATTTAATGCACAATCGTGGCACTAATGGCCGCAATTATGTAGGAGCTGGTATGCCATGACGTATACGTAACTGATTGCTGCCCTTACTACTACTATGTATGCATGTTTACTCGATGGATTCAAAAATTTCAGCGAATATTTTTCCCTCAACTAACAGTTTTAAGTGTCTTCGCTGGTAGCTTTTATGCGATAATTTCAAGTTTTTTCTTTTGCTTTTGGTTTTGCCACGACCGCGCAGCCACAATGAACAAGTAAGCGTCGATTTACTCGAAATTGATAATTTCATGCAGTATTTTTCAAACACGTTGCTGCCACTTTACTTTCTTCTGCAGCAAAAAATATAGCTGAAGGTGGCAGCTGTACCGTAGTGTAAGCAACATATTCGTTTACTCATACATTCATACACATAGTGCTGCAGTGCATTGCTGAGCAGATACGCATTTAATTGTATATCAATTGCAAATTGCCAGGCAGGCCATAAAGCTTTTACACATTCGCATACTTTCGCAAAAATAAATATAAGATTTTCATTGAAACTACATAGTCGACAGTAAAACACATTCATCTAAAGGAAATTGGAGTGTCTGGTTGTTACATTAGACCCACTTTCAATTTATGAATTTTTACTCATTTTGGGGGCAAGTATTGAGAGTAGTTTTTAATTTATTTTCTGTTGGTTTGTTACACGTAATTACCACAGCGCTTACTGAGCATATTGGGGGAAAAAATTGAAGAGGAAAAAGTAATAATTTGCCCACATTTTCAATGCAATAAATCTTTCAAATTATAATAGGGGTAACAAATAAAATTGATAATTGAGCAAATGTGGCATGAATACCTGCACAAAGTCTGAGGCTGGTCAGAGTATCCTAAAGGTGTTGTAAAATGCTAGGATAAATGGCTGCCCTTGCGAGGGGCTCACTTGGACAAAAATGCAAAATTTAGCCGTTGTGATATCTTACATGGGGAGGGGAATGGAAAGAAGAAGGTAAAGGAACCAGACAGGAAGAGGATTAGAGAATGACGACCAACGGTGTCGCTTCACGTTCGTATTAACCGCTTCAAGCCACTGATGAGTTCCACCAGATGTGCAATATTTAAACCGCATAATAAGCAGGTGTTCCGAAAAAGTGAGAGCCCAGATGTCTAAATTTTTGGGTATTTAACATACATACATATATGAGAAATAATAATAATAAAAACAACAAAAAAGCATATGATTTTTTTGTTTTTACATAAACTAGACTTGGTGCGGATACAAAAATCAGTACCAAATTGCCATTGCGTGTACATTTGAGGTTTGAAAAGTTCGTGCCAAGTCAGAAAGATTACACTACTGGCACGTATTGAAGTCATGTTTAGTTAATAGCATCTATTGGAAAAACACACACCAAATTTCAGCCAGATCGATATACTTCTTTGGGCGTGGCATTCGTTTCAATCGAGAAATTTGAGTGATTTTCCTTTTCCATCACTACAAAGCACCAGCTCACGCCTCAGTAGTTGTGGTTATAAAATTCATGGAAATAGGGTTCAAACTCATTTCCCAGCCCCTATTATCCATTCTTGGCTTCTGCCTTGGACTACCATTTGAAGAAAGAACTGGACAGAAAAAGATTTTATTCAAACGAGAAGGTAATTACGGAAACGAAAGGCAGTTTTTCAGGCTGGGACAAATTCGATTATTCGGATTGAAGGGTATAAGCCTAAAAGGAGAATAAGACGAAGAATTAAAAAGTTTTACCCGAAAGAATTATCTATATTTTCTCGTACTTCTTCAGTGGAACAGAGGGCCTCACAAGGAAATTAAAGTTTGAATTATGTAAAGCTAAGAATTTGATTTGCCGGCAAGTGTAACCAGCTTGTAGTGCTTCTGCTTCCAATAGTCGCTTCGACGTGTTAGACGGACCAACACATCTCCTTGGTCTGCCTTCCATCTCCAACTGATTTCAGTCTAAGGCTGCTTTTGTGTTATCTCCATGGTTTTCGAAGTGTGTGACCAATCCATTCCCACGTCGGATCACAAGATGAACGGATATCTGTTTCGATAATGTCCAGCGGTCGGTGTTAGTGATGGTATCAGACCAGAAAACGCGCTTGTATATCACGCATTGTGGTGTTTCATTCCTCGCACCCATACCGAATAACAGACTTTACATTAAATTCAAAGATCCTCAATTTCGTGTGCCAGGATATGATGATCTCCACACTTTGCCCAAAAGTCCAAGCACAGCGCGAAGCTTCGATATTCCACCGCAAATGTCGATTGCTGAGCTTCCATTTTTCTTGATATCGCTTCCAAAATAGCAGAACTCATCTAGTACTTCGAGTTTAGTGCCGTTTGTCTAAGGGGTTTGAGCGCCCGTAGTGTTGAGGCGTAACAAATTCGTCTTCAAATTATGGATTTTCATGCTGTCTTTCGCAATGTGCAGCTTACCGTTGAGATCAGCAGACATACGTCGTCGACGTAGTTGTGATCTTCAGGTAGCCGCCCAGACTCCAGGATATACCTCTGTTGGCCACGAATGCTTGACGCATTACTAGGTGTAGTACCAGGTTGAATAGAAGCGGGGAAAATACGCATCCATGTCTTAGTCCTGTCTGCACTTGAGTGCCCCTGCTCAAGTTTTTCTCAAATCTCACTCTGCAAGTGGTATCTGTGTACAGATCTTTTATGTGTTTGATGATTTTTTAGCTTAGGAGAGATTCTGTGCGTTTAGCATTAAGAGTCGGTCACAGTTGATGGGCGATTTGTCAGGTGGCTTCATTACGCCACCTTTCGTTTGTTTTCCTTACGATTTCTTCAAGGATGAGTAGCTTACATGTTTGTAAGGGTATGCCTAAGTCATTGTCTATGTACTTATGGGTCAATTTGGTGTCAAGTCTCGCTAGTTCTTCGATGGCCAAGAACCCATATTATCCTTAAGGGAAATGACTCAGTCATCTCATTAAGAGATGTGCGGCTTTTCACGGCTACCTTGGAGGATGTTGACTGTTTTGTGAGGGGCATTAACGCCGCCTGGCTGTCAGTAACAATGTAGACTTGTTGTGCGCATGTTGGGACGGTGATAGCTTGTTGCTAACTTGGTGTGGTTGTTGTCGTATGTCTGGTTTTCCCTCCTTTGGGAGTGAATACCACTTTTACTTCTGCCCATTTTTTGGGGATATAATTAAGTCGTATCGCGTTGAATCGTATAGGTTCTATCTTATCTCTTGTATGTTGAAGATCAGCGGAGAATATTCCATCGGGCCCCGGCGATTTATAAGGTTTGAAGCTGCCAATGGAAAATTTTATGTAAACCTCCGTTATGAAATCTGTTGGGGGATTCCCGTTGTGAACTATAGTCCGAGTTCTGGTGTCTTCAACAGTCTGCTTTACGATCACTCCTAAGATGTTAATGTGGTCGACTTGAAAGCATCGTGGCCGAAATCTGCTTCATTCTTCCCTGAGGTCACATGGAAGGGTGTCGGATAGTCTTTTGTTGATTATGTGAGCTTTGATTTTATTCACCCCAAACAATCAAGTTGTTTTGATTTTTACACCAACTTTTCCACGACCCTCGTACATATATATATCACTTTGAACATAACTACACCTTCAAATTAACAAAACGATCTTCTACCTCACTAGCGCGCAGCCACACTCATCATAGGCGTGGCATCTGCTACGCGCAACATTTATCGCCAGCTACACATCGAACATGTTGACAGGATTACAAGCCGTTGCTCCCCTTCGCTCACACATTAGCTCTGTTACCTTGAGCTCTTGTACACCGTTTGAGTTGTGAAATATGCCATTCGCCATATTAAATACTTTTAATATGAATTTTCAAAAGTTAATACACTTGCATATACTCGTACTTGTACACACACACAGACACACACATACAATACACAGTGGATACAATGCAAGTGGCTGCTAGTTAATGAGTTCACTTCCATATGCCCGTTTTGGTAGCTTTTGTGGCGTTAAATGTAGCTTAAAGTTGGCAGTTTCATACCCAAGTACTGGAAATAAATTTTAAAGCTCATTAAAATAAATGTTTGATTATTTAATTTATTAATTTCCGACAAGCTAGTCGGTGTGGTTAAAGAACAAAATATATGGCGAAGCTTACCCAAGCACTGCCATAAATACTGGTAAATGATGGCAGCCAAGTTTTAATTGTGATTAATAAGAAAATTGCAGTAAAATGTAAATTAAAGAAATAATAATAATAATTTAATGTAAAAATGCCGGAGTTTTGTCCATTTGATAGATGCGAATACTTAATTTTAGTTTTTGACACTTATTAGTTGTGTATAGGGAATATGGGTCATCGAATGGATAAAATATATCCAGGTTCATCTTTTATATCTATCCATATACCTATAGCGTGGAATTGCAGAATCATCCAACTTATTTACATAGCACGAATTTCATCCAACAAATGCAACCGTAGATTAATGTTGGTACTCTTTTCGAACATTATACATATTTCGCCAATGTCACTCAGATTTTAGCCCACTTAAATGAAGATAGGTTAGGTTAGGTTAGCTAGTGAGGGTTGTGCAAAGAGTGGGCCCACTTGGACGAAAGAAGTTTGGTTCATCCTGTGTGGTACCACTGCAAGAGGGGAAAAATAGGTGAAGGAAAAAAGGACGAAAGGGAAAGGGATGGGGAGGGTTGAGTGTTTGTGGACTATGAACTGTGCTTGGCCTGCGGTTGTGTTAACCTTGTTCCATGTTGTTTATGCTGCTGATGAAGTTCATCAGATTTTTGTTATCAAGACCTGCAATATCAGCAAGCGCAGAAAAGAAGTGACAACCAAGATGCTTGAATCTTAGTCCTGCGGGAGCTAAGCAGCTGAGGAGCAGGTGCTGAGATGATTGTACATCATCCTCCATACAGCTGACGCAAAGAGGGCTCGAAGTAATTCCGAGTCTCACGGCATGTGTACCCCGCGGTCAGTGCCCCGTCAGGTTGCCCACGAAATTTGAGAGATGAGATTTTGTCATCCTCAAAATATCCCTCGAACGCCTCCTATCCAAACGTAGGCAGAAGGGCTTCGCGACCTTACACGTTCGTGTAGTTGGTGCAAAGCCAGTGCTTTCAAGAGTAGAGCGCAGGTTGTCAAAGGGATCCCGATCCTCTCCTTTCGCGGGCACACTACCTCACAGGTCCCTTGTCTGGCCAGCTCGTCGGTTCGCAGTTTCCAGCAATGTAACTGTGACCAGGTAGCCAAATTATCTTAATATCGAAGAATTCTGATGAAATCGAGAGAGAGACCAGGCATCCCCTGATCAGTTTCGAATGCACCATAATAGAGCCAACGGCCCTAATTGCCGCTTGGCTATCGGAGTAAATATTTACCTTCTCAACAGTTATTACGCAAATAAGTAGCCAGTCAGCTGCTTCTTTAATTGCGGCCATCTCTGCTTGGAACACACTGCAGTGATCCGGTAGCCTGAATTTGAGTTTGATGGAGAGCTCTTTGCAGAATAATCCCCCTCCAATCCTACCGTCCAGCTTAGAGCCATCTGCAAACAGCATAACTTTTCTCACCCTACACATTTTGGTCTTAGCTACACGTCATTTGATTATTTCTGAATTCATTGCGGTGCTCTCTAAAGTGAATTGACCCTAATTGAATTTTTGTTAAGAAAAAGAAGGCATTTATTAATTGAAATTGATATAAGAGTACCTTTTTGGTATCCTTTTCATCTGCATAATATTTTGATGGAAATTGAAGCCAATTTTTCTAAAATAAATTGTAAATACTCACTGCATTAATGTTATTAGTTAAATGTAAAGTTAGTGGGAGAAAGTAAACAAAGGTTTGTTTTTAGCTTCAAATTTAGGTAACTACATCTGCAAACACACGTAAACGCAGTACTCGTATACAAATATATATAAATGTACATTAGGGTGCAACACTCCCTCTCCAAACAAACAAAGTACTATTTTTCCAATGGAATTATAACATTTTACATATTTAACTAAGACTTTCTTTTGAAGTGAAACCTCTTAGGCGTCGATGGACAAGCGCGGATGGAGAGTAAAATTTCAAAGCCATGCAACGTTTTGGGCGTTTTCATTCCGCGAGAGAGAAAAAAGATATACCGTAGAGGAAAAGAAGAGAGAGCAATACCTTATATATTATACAATATATCTTAGACACACTTCAAGCTATTTTTCCTGAATTTTTTCTTGTGGTGCTAATGTCTAGTGAGCAGTGTTATTTGCCAACTTTTTGGCGCTTGTTTGTTGATGCAAACTTGGAGGAAATATATTTTTGGTGCCTTTTTGGTCGCAATTTTTTTGCCGTTTCCTGGTTAGTGCTTGTGCGTACTATAAAGTGCTATCCATTCCGGCGTCAGATTTATTGGTATTTTCTTGCGGTAATTTGTGCCGTTGCTGCGGTGTTGGAATTGCTGCGTTTGTACGGGTGATAAACGCTCGGTGTGGTACGCGTTGTTGCCACGGTTTGTATTTGGCGTTTACCTACACCGGTCGACCCTTCTCCGTTTTTTGTAAATTGTGTCTATTTGTATTCTCTGCAAATGTTGTGAATTTATTTAGATATAAATTCTTTCTCTCTCTCTCTCTCTCCCCCTCTCATTCTCTCTCGGGTCTCTCTCGGTCTTCTTTGTCTGCCTTGTAAGTTTCACTTCTGTTATGTGTACTACGCATCACGCACTGTTTTTTTTTTTGAAAAATATGTAGATCTACGTGAATTGTATCGATTTGGAAGTACTTCCCGAAATCCGGTTTTCTTTAAATTGTCTAAATAATTTTTAAAAATATTTTTTCTAAGAACTTACCTCAGACAATAGAAGAGTTTAAACTTAAATGGTTTGCATACAATTTTTTCTTTCAAAATTGTGTCAAAAATATTTGTTAAAAATATTGTATTTTTTCTTAAAACTTACCTCAGACAATAAAAAATGTTAAACTTAAAGGTTTGTGTATCATTTTTGTTTTAATTTTATCGAAATTTCAAATCAAATATGTAAGTTTTTTTAAATATCTTTTAAAAATATTTTTTCATAAAATTTGGATAATTTTTTTGCATAAAGAATTTAAAACAATTTTATTAAAATTTTATGAAAAATATTTTTTTCTACTATTTTCCATATTTTTTCTAAGAACTTACCTCCGCTAATAGAAGAGTGTAAACATAAAGGTTTGCATATAAATTTAAAAAAATGGTGTCAAATTATATAAAGAATTATTTTTTTTAAATATTACTGTTTTAGAAATAGATTTACCTCAAAAATTAGCAGAGTTTAAACTTAAAAGGTTTGTATATATAAAAAAATTTAAAAATGTTATCAAAAATATTTTCTTTAATATTTTTTTTTTCTACTTTTTGAAATTATTTTTTTCTAAACACTTATTTCAAACAATAGAAGATTTTAAACTTGAAAGGTTCATTAAAATTAGTAAAAATTGCTTAAAAGTCTTATCAAATTAAGGATATTCGGTATCGAATGGCTTAATTTTCCAAACAATTGGCTTAATTTGCTAAACAATTTTTGATATGATTCCTTAGAATCTGTAGAAACTGCTTTTTGGAAATCTTTTAAAATCAATACAGTTCTAATAAATGTTAGTATGATATTTTTCCAAAATATTTTGGAAAAAAATATAAAATCAAGAGCTTTCCAATAACAGGTGTTATCTTGAATAGGAATGCACTATCGAGAGATGATTAACGATTTTCTATGGCCGGAATTGGATGGAATCGATCTGGACAACGTTTACGTTGAACGGCACTACGGGCCGCACAAGTAACGAAACCATTGATCTTTTACGGGAAAAGTTTCCGGATCGTGTTATCTCTCGAAGAGGCGATCACAATTAGCCACTGAGATCTTTTGATTTAACACCTTGTGACTTTTTTCTTTGTGGCCACTTGAAAGAGAAGGTCTACGCCAACAGCCCAGGGTCGACTCATGACCTCAAAGATGGAATTCGTGAGGCTATCGAAGACACAGGGCAGCCACTTTGCAATTCGGTTATGGAAAATTTCATGAAAAGGATATTGTCCTGCAAGCGTGGTCGTGGTGGTCATTTGACTGATGTTATTTTCCACTATTAACGGCATACCTTCCTCTTTATAATGAAATAAACATCCGATCATTTATATTAAAAAATAGCATTTTTCTTTGAATATCAAAATAACACCTCTTATTGGAAAATCCATTATTATAATTTCGGGGGGAAAATCTTAACTTTTTTTGATGATACACCCTAATGTGCTATACACATATACCGCAGATAAATAAATTGCTTAATTTTTTCCCCTGCAAATAAAAAGCATTTTTTTACTGGCTTTTAGTTATTAAAGTAAACTTTTTAAATCCATCCCTCAATACTTATTTGGTTACTCGTGTAAAAAGGGTGTTTAGGTATGCAAATAGTCAAACAAATCCGAGTTTTAAGCGGCTAAAAGTATCTTTGAATTTTAATAACTTTTTTTCTTAAGGTTGTTGCGTTGTTTTCTTGACTTAAAAAGTATTTTTTTTTTTTTGGATAAAAATCTTGTGCTCATTTCTTTTGAAGTTTTTTTCCTTGTCATCAACAAGAAATTTATTTTTATACCTATATATGAGAGAAATGCCAATGATATCACCCTATACAGTGATAATAGCGCAAGTTAAAGTTTGGCAATCACTTTAGCAGTTTAAAAGGAGCTGCAACGCTATTGTAAAGTTCTTGTGACACCCTGTATGCGCATACTAGTGATAAGCGTTTGTGGTGGATTTCAGTTCTTTTTTTTGCATTTGCTTTGTTTTATTTTTCATTTGTTTTCGCTTTGTTGCTTTCGGTTTTGAGCTTTTTAATAACCACTGAAGCGTAGCGAATGATATTGGCAATTCATTTAAATTATGCGCCAATGAGTAATTACACTAGTCTCAGGTCATTCTACAACTGAGTGTCTATTGAAGTTTTTATAAATAATTATTATTGAGTGCGCACTTCTTCAGTCAAAAGTTATCAGCTTTTAATTTCTCAATATTCAGATCACCAATCGTTTGAAAAGTTCAAATAAAAGTCTTTAGTGGCACAATTCTCTTAGAATCTTAAAAACAAAGTAATATATGGTTTACTTTTGAATTTCACATTTGGCAGCTCTTGAGATGGCTTTCATCTCATGATGATTAATTACGTGTCTTACTTTTTTTTTTAAATGCCGCTTCTTGTCTTTAGTAAAGTTTATTTTCCGAAGTTTTTGTGTTCATTCAAGAAAATTTAGTGATGAAGTTGGAATGCTCAGTTTTCATATTTTTTAAATATTTGATCTGTAGACTAGTGTTGTTTAAAACAAAGTAAAATCATACAATTGTTTTTGCCATTTTTTTCTTCCGTTTTTTTTCATAATTTCAATACTTCGCTATGTTAATTATAACAAATGAACGTGCTGTGTTAAATGAAAAAGAAACACAAAAAAGGCATTAAAAAAATTCATAATGAAAAAAGCCTGAGCAAACAAATGAATTTTGTGTTATATTTTTTGTATTCCTCTTTTTTTTATACTTCATAGAGGTTTAAATAACTTTATATTTACACTTCCAATTCATGTTAAAGTATCACAATGAAAATTTATTTATCCTCTTCCTGTCGAGTAAACATAATTTTTGTTTAATTATCATTTTTTTATGCTACTTTCGTTTGTTGATTTTTCCTCTAACAGCAAAGTTTATTGCACGGCATTAAATTATTAGCGCGCGTGTAGTTTTAATTTAAGCACACCTTGACAAATTTCTGATCAAATAAAAGAAAATAAATAAACTAAAAATTACAAAATGCAAAAACATAAAAAAAAACAAATTGGAAAAATATAAAAAACTGAAAAAAAAAACGCTACATTTATTTGCAACAACTAAGAATTAAAGTAATTTTAGTTCACTGAAATGTGCAAACTATTCTAGTCAAATATTCATTTTTCGCGCACAATCGGCATTGTTTGGTTTGCTTGTGCTTTTTGTTGTTTTTTCTACTACTGTTGCATGCGGACCTTTAGCGCTGCAAGTGTAGAATATGTGTGAGCATGTGGATGTATGCGTTAAATATGCGATTTCTCGCATATTCATGCACAAATTTATTTATGACTCGAAAGCATTAACTTGAAAGCATATTTTGCCAGTTGAAATTTTCCACTAAAGTGCGCAGTTACAACAACACATATAACAAGCATACCTACATCATACAGGGTTTTCCAAAGAAAGGTCTTATTTTGATATTCAAAGAAAAATGCTATTTTTTAATAAAAATGATCGGATGTTTATTTCATTATAAAGCGGAAGGTATTACGTTAATAGTGGAAAATAACATCATAAAAATTACCACCACGACCAAGCTTACAAGACAATATCCTTTTCATGAAATTTTCCATAACCCAAATGCAAAGTGGCTGCCTCACGATAGCCGATAGCCTCACAAATTCCATCTTTGAGGTCTTGAATCAACCCTGGGCTGTTGGCGTAGACCTTCTCTTTCACGTGGTCCAAAAGAAAAGAAGTCACAAAGTGTTAAATCACAAGATCTCGGTGGCCAATTGTGATCACCTCTTCGAGAGATAACACGGACCGGAAACTTTTCCTGTAAAACATCAATGGTTTCGCTGCCATTGCGGCACGTAGCGCCGTCTTGTTGAAAATAAACGTTGTCCAGATCAATACCATCCCATTTTGGCCCATAAAAAATAGTTAATCATCTCTTGCAATCCATTCACCTGTAACACCTGTTATTGGAAAACCCATTATAGCAATTTACACATATTCGTACAGGGTGTTTCCGAAGAAGTTTTCAATTTTTTGCGCTTTCTATTCAAAAATATAATAGACCAGATAAATCGTCTAATTGTACGGAATGACTAACAGCGCTCTTTTACCCCGATTTCTAACTCTACTTCTACTTCTACTTCTAGGTACTTCTACTTCTACTTCTACTTCTAATTCTACTTCTAAGTCTACTTCTACTTCTACTTCTACTTCTACTTCGACTTCTACCTTTACTTAGCGCCATTTAAAATACAACTTCTACTTGACACTCCCTGTTCAAGTATCCCTGCAAATATTCAATAAATATTTGTACACACACATAGACAAGTACAGTAAGTCCATGAAATCTTCTGCTGATATGAATATGAGGAATTGCTTAGCAAATTTCCTGATCTTCAAGAAAAAAAATTAACAAAGCGAAATATGTATTTACAAAAAGAAAAAAAATTTAATAAACATGGAAAAGTGCGTACAGATAATTAATTACACACAACTCAAATGAGATCGTTGACGTTTTTTCCATTTATCTTATTTTCTACTTCTACCTGTTTTTCTATTTTTTGGCCATATTTGTGCTTCGTGCGAGTGAGGCTTACAAATTAGTTTGTAATGTGATAAACACCTCGATTAACACTATTTTGTTTAATTAAAAAACGTTCAAAATATAAGTAAAAAAACTTTATTAACTTTAACATCCTTTTTGTTAATACTTAAAATCTATTTTCGGGTCAATTTAAAATTGTAAATTACGATATATGGACATGATTAGTTAATAATAGTATTAAAAATATGTTTCGTTTACAGATTATTTTTAATTTTGAGATGAAGGGCAACTCTATTTAAAAATATATGTGTCTTAAAGTTATCTAATTAGCTTTCGTTTGACATCTACATATTTATATTGTAATAATTGTGATAATTAGTACATATTTAAACTTCATTTGGTAGATATGTGGCAACCCTATTTAAAAATTATAATTCTAATTTTCCTTAATTACCTTTCGTTTCATGCCTATACCGTCATATATAATTTATGTGACAATTATACTAAATAAAATTTTGTTGATAACGGGCAACCCTATTCAAATGTGACCTCTATTTATGTTAAAACTTCTTCAAGTACGTTTTTTGTACCAATATAGTAATATTTTATTTAAAATTTTGTATTTTTAATAAAGTTTGGCTTTTTAGATAGGCATAGTGGCCACTTAAACATATTTGTGAAAAAAGTTTTTTTTTAATATTTTTCCTTTGACACTCGTATCATAATATATTGCAAGTATTCTTACATACCTTACGTTTATAAATTCTCTTGTATTCTTTTTCTCAAACATCTTTAAATCAATTTTTATTTTTCAAGTACGAGGCAACCCTATTGAAAAATATGATTTGATTAAAACTTTCCCAAGCACCTTTCCTCTGTTACCAATCCTAATATTTCTTTTAAAATATTATATTTTTCATAATTTGAAATTTTTTAAATAGCTGGCAACTCCACTAAAAATATTTTTGATTAAAATGCTATTTAAACACCTTTCATTTGATACCTGGATATTTAACTTACATATTTAAATAAAAAATTTTATTATTTAGGCAGGAGGCAACCCTAATGAAAAATATATTTATTTTTCTTAAAACTTCCCAAGCACCATTCGCTTGGTAACAACCTTAAAATATTTCCTTTATATTATCACATATTTAATAATATTTCAATTTTTTAATAGCGGGAAACCGTATTAAAAATATTTCTGGCGGATTTTGTTTGCCTAAATACCTTTTGCTGGATACCTACATATATTGCGATATTTTACTTAACTTATATAACAAATTCGTTTTATTTTTTTATATAAAGGGCAACCCTTTGCCTTCAAAAAAATGTTTCGCTTAAAAATTTATCAAAGATTTTGTGTTTAATACCGCTATAGAATAATTTTGATTGTTCGTTTTATTTTATTTATGACATATTTTATATTTAGTTATTACATGTTGAGATATGTGGCAGCCCTGTCAAAAAAATTAATTAAGATCATTTTTTTGATACATGGCAACTCTATTTGACGTATGTGTGAGTAAAATTATTCTTAAATACCGGTCGTTTGCTAGCTAAATATATTCCAATATTTCAAATGTTAGCTTTTAATGAATATTAAACTTTTAGGGAGAGGGTGACCCTATTGAAGATGGTTAGGATTAAGACTTCCTTATCTTGTAACAACTTATTTATATTATTACATATTAAATTAAATATTGTTTTTTAGATAGTTGGCAATCCTATTAAAAAAATTTCTTCATAAAAGTATTTTTGAATACCTTTCGTTTCATACTCATATTTTAATATTTCAATTAATTGACGTATTTAACTCATTTAACTCTATAGTTTTCTATGTAGTTTTGCACCAGCGTAAATACTATGCTGTCATTAGGTAATAAGATCTCTTTTGCTGAATATCTGTATTCTAAGATAGATTGCAAATAAAGTATTTCCATTAAAAAAAAAATTTTTAATTTTAGTAAAATTCGCCCCACTACAGGAACACTTTTCAAACCATTCTTTAGTATTCCTCAAAATAAAAACAAATTCCGTTCAGCGACTTGGCAGTACATAGTGAACATGCACATACACACATACATAAGTGTTGTTAGTGGTATGAAAATCATTTCACCTGATTTAGAATCTGCTATAAGTCGTACAATTTTGAAATTTTCATTTACATTTCTTCTCAACATTAAAAAGTTTTGAAAATTCTTTATTCTTTCTTCAAAATTTTTTTATTAAAAGAAGCGAGAAAAGACAAAACATTGTTGTTGGTCTGGAGCCTCCACTTTTAGTGATTGCGCCATGGAAAATTTCATTGTCGAATATACTTGTAAGTCAAAGCAAGCATGAGGTTTTGTTCAAAGTCTGAACTTCAGCGACACCAAGCGGACACATTTTCGGCAAAAATATTTCTTATCATGTGACACTTCAAACGCTATCATTTTTAATTTTTTCTTGCAGTATTGGATTTCTTATCCTCTAAGCTGTTCTTCTGGACAGATAAAAAATGAATTGAGCTTCAATTCTCTGAAACCAAAGGTGAAAGTCGATGCCTAATCTAGTTTTTTAATTATTGCACTCGCCACTAGGCACTACTTTTTCCGCTTTGCAAAACCTGGCTGTATAAAGTATGCATGTACTACTATAAAGAATTAGTGTAACCTCATCTATTAATGCTTACCCTGAAACATTCAAGGTATTGCTTCCGTTAATCCCGGCATCCAAAGCCAGTCACATCGCGTGCTTGTTCTTTATAAGCTACTTGCTTATGCTGCACATTAAAATGCTCCCATACTGCAGATTTTGTCATGCTGGCGGAGTTCTCCAAGTGTTTCACTAGATAGGCCGTCCTTGCTCACATTGGCCTTGAAATAATAAACGAGCACAGAAATGTGTAGGAAAAGGGTATCGCAATGTCGACGTTGAGTTTTAGGCTTAAAATCCTTCCGAAGCATAATTTTATCAATATAAGAAAGGTAGCATTAAATTGTAATTTACTTTTAACCTTATAAATTCTAAAAAATATTAAAGCTGAAGTAATTAAAAGTGCATTTAAAACATACGTTTCGCTGGAGTAGGAGAACACTCTGCGATCCATTAACTTTATTAAAAAGTCCCCAAAGTGCTATTAGCCACAAATTGTATTTATCGCTAAAGCTAATAGTAAAATAAGCACCACCAAAAAAATTTAAATTAAAAGCTGTGTGAAATTGATTACAATAAAGCTATAAATAAAATGTAGTAATGACTTCCAACATTTTTTTCTTCTTTATCAGGCTAATATTTATTTAAAAATTATGTAAAAAAATACTAACGCTCTGATATGTAGCGCAGTACAAAATCTGAACGAGGAGAAAATAAATTTAAAAACTCAATTTCATTGCATCTATTGAAGTGGAGTAGAGCCAAATACTCTAAATTAAATGAGATATTTTTTGTATGAAAAATTTTTGCCCGCCGCCATTTAGTTTTCATTATATTTTTGTTGACTTTTTTGTTCTATTGAATGAAAACAGACATGCGAATAAAAGCATAATTTTCTACATCGAAATGCGTGTTAGCAAATGTGGGTGGTCCAACTGCATAAACTGAAGCGCTTGCAAAAAAACTCGTATATAAGTTACGTTCATTTGCAAATAAATTGAAGCGTCGCTACGTACAGTAGTAAACAGATATATGGTGTTGTTTGGTACTGGTTCACTGTACGTTTTATTTATTTATTTTTAGCTGTGCCATACTTGAAATGTTCTTACTAGGTTTGTTTTAAAATTAAGCCTATAATTAAAGAAGAAGATCAAGAATAAAACACTAGTATGTTGAAGTAAAGGGCCCGCCATCTATCGTTACTGATTTGAACTAGGTATTATTTGAAGAATGGTAACACTTAGCTGTCATCTGATTTGACAGAAAATTAGTTTTATTCTTCCGCTGAACGAAAATGGTTGTGTATACGCTCAAAGAACGCTGGGAAATATTGCGACATTACTTTGAAAATCATGGTAATGTTGCAGAATGTGTACGAAAATTACATACGGCAATGGGAAGAAGAAAAGCACCGAATGAAGCGTATGTGCGTTACTTTGCGAAAAAAGTAAGAGAAACTGGGTTGCTTATTGACGATTTGACGCCGTTGGATTATTATCTTTGGGGTGCCGTCAAAGACCAGTGTTATGCCAACAAACCAGCAACAATTGATGCACTGAAGATCAACATTCGCGATGTCATAGCTGAAATACAGCCGCATACAATCGAAAATGTGTTGAAAAATTGGACCGATCGTATGGGATGGTGCATGGCTAGCCGGAAGGATTGTACTTCAAAATAAAAAAAAACAGTTTGGAAAAATGTTGAGTAGTTTCTTTTTTATAGCATTTTTAATTCCGTAAAGTTATATGGCGGACCCTGCGTGTTTTGCGTGTTTGGCCGAGCTCCTTCTCCTATTTGTGGTGTGCATCTTCATAGTTTTCCCCAAAGGCAGGCATCAGCAGTTTTACGCCACCTCCGAATGGCAGAGGGTTTTTTATGACGATTTTTTCTATGCAGAAATACACTCAAAGTTTTCCTTTTGCCTGCCAAGGAAAGACCGCTATTAGAAATACTTTTTCTATCAGTTGATGTTTCGTATCCGTGGTTTCAAACTAACAGAAGCGGTCCTAAAACACTACCTTGTGCAACTCCTGTAATTAGACGATATGACTGTTACAACTGTACCACTCCTACCAGATAGAAACGACTAAATCCATTTGTGAAAAATATAATGAAATTCTAAAGCTGCTAATTTGTTAAGGAAAATCCCTATAGTAAATGAAATAAATGTTAAGTAAAATTTTATGGAAAGTACTGCCGTACAGTTTCTAGAAGTCCACAAATATGTTATCCTTTTAGAATCCGGCCTCAAAACTTGTGAGATAATCTTCAGTAAAGATGGCAAGGTTAGATTCAGCAGATCATCCTTTCACAAGGCAGTGCTGACACGGGGAACTTATATTAGAAAGAGGAAAATTTTGCTTAAATTTAGCAACAAACTTCTTAGTACCTACCTTAGTAGTAGTTATCGGCTTCTTTATTGGCCTTTAACTGGAGAGGTCGTTCTTACGTATTTTCACTCTTGAGGTTTGGTGTAATTGTGCATTTTTCCCTTGGTTGAAAGTGATTTGGTAAAAAAATAACTCGAAAAGTTATGGAAATCTCTTTGAGAAACTTTCGGGTATTATTGAACATTGTCTAAGCTGTTAATAAAACAAAAATAAGAGAAGGTGTTTGTCACAAATGATAATGAAAAAATGTTTATATTTATATTTTAACCTAAAAAGAATTTTAT
Organism: Anastrepha fraterculus; assembly: GCA_037575425.1. Taxonomy (NCBI): domain Eukaryota; kingdom Metazoa; phylum Arthropoda; class Insecta; order Diptera; family Tephritidae; genus Anastrepha; species Anastrepha fraterculus. The sequence goes on from JAYXIM010017626.1 coordinate 67,014, forward strand.
GTTTTCCCAAAAAAATTTTTTTTTTGACTAGAAATATTTTCCAATTTTTTTTTCACCTATTGCTAATCAATTGTTTTTAACCTAAAAACCAATTTTGTTAAAAAAATAGTTGAATTAAAATTTTGAATTAAAATGTTTTACAAAAATTTTTTTTCCAAAAAAGTTATTTTTTCCTCAAATTTTTTTTCACGAAATTTATTTGAAAAGGTATATTTTATCTTAAGAACCAATTTTTTTTTTTTAAATTTTGAATTAAAATGTTTTACTTAATTTTTTTTTCCAATTTTTGCTTCAGAAAGTATATTTTCTTTAATAAAATCTTTTTAAACAATTTTTTTTTAATACAATTTTTAAAATAATTTGCTTTGTTTTTGGAATGATTTTTTTTTATAAATTTATTTATTTTTCAAAAAGTGTATTTTGTCTTACATATGAAACAAAAAAAATTGAGCTTCAAAAATTATTTGGATCACTTGACAAGAAAAAGAATTTTATGTGTTCCAAAAAAATTTTTTTTTCCAAATTTTTTTTCAAATTTTTTTTTCAAACTTTTTTTTAATTATTTTTCTAATTTTTTTTTTAATCTTTTCTAAATCTATTGTTTTTATCCTAACAACCCATTTTGTGTAAAATAAAATTTTGAATTAATTTTTGAATTCAATTTTTCCCATATATTTTGTTCACGATTTTTATTTTAAAAGGTATATTTTATACTTAAAACCAATGTAGTTTAAAAAAAAAAAATTTTGAATTAAAATTCTTTACTTCAATTTTTTCCCCAATTTTTGCTTCAAAAAGTATATTTTCTGTAACAACATTTTTTTAACAAAGATTTTTTTAATACCATTTTTGAAATAGTGTTTTTTGAAAAATTTTTTTTATAAACTTATTTAGCCGTAGCCGAATGGGTTGGTGCGTGATTACCATTCGGAATTCACCGAGAGGTCGTTGGTTCGAATCTCGGTGAAAGCAAAATTAATAAAAACATTTTTCTAATAGCGGTCGCCCCTCGGCAGGCAATGGCAAACCTCCGAGTGTATTTCTGCCATGAAAAAGCTCCTCATAAAAATATCTGCCGTTCGGAGTCGGCTTGAAACTGTAGGTCCCTCCATTTGTGGAACAACATCTAGACGCACACCACAAATAGGAGGAGGAGCTCGGCCAAACACCTAACAGAAGTGTAAGCGCCAATTATTTATTTATTTTTTTATTTTTTTTTCAAAAACTATGTTTTGTCTTAAATATGAAACAAAAAAATTTCAACTTAAAAAGTATTTGGATCATTTAACAAGGAATCACTCAGTTGTAGTTCAAATTAAGATACCCTGCATTTGATTATTTATTCATTGGTTTATGTATGGAAAAAAATACGCTTAAAAGTGTATACGCACCCATTTACAGTAGCTAGGTAAATTTAAATAAATTTTTAAAGTGAAATGAGAAAGTTTTCTAATAAAATAATAAATTTTTAAAATAAAGTAATAAATTTTTAAATTACGTCTGGAAAAGGTGATTTTATTTTTCAATAACGAAATTTTATCACAAACCATCTGAATCTGAGTTTCTCAAATTTTTTTCCTTACTTAAATTACAGTACATTCAATGCCGTTACATTGTGGTTAAATTTTTTAGCACTGCTATTTTCTTTTATATATTTGCAATCTACTAGCTTTTCTCACGCCTCAGTGCTGGGCCAGACCACAGATTCTAGTCAATTAAACAAACAAATCGCATTTTAAATTGGTTATTGTGATAATAATCGCATTTGCAAGTTAATCGCAACATACACACGCGCATATATGCAAATATACACACGCATGCATGCAAACATACACACATACATAGAAGCATGCGTGAACTCTAGTTTGTTGCGAAAAATCAATAATTTTGTGGGCAGCTTTTTATAAATTAAATTTGTTTTTTAGACTTTTCGAGGCTTACATTTTTTACTAAAAATGTGCTATTAATGCCAACTTAAATAATTAGATTTCATCGAAAAACTTGTTCGTGTTGTAACGCATCCCTATGGATGGCATTTTTTTCTTTTGTTGTGTTTTTTTTTTGTTTGGTTTTGTGTTTTTGCTATGAGCTGTAGCAGCTTTGCTCGCTCATGAACTGATTTATTTATTAGCAATTTGTGTTTAATTTGCTAAACATAAATTTATTTGAATAAGTGGCGTGAATATATTAAATTTTAAAAAATACAAAAAAATTGATATTTACCAAATGAATGCAGAAAATGAGTGTTCAAGTTTTTGTGGTTCAAAAGTTTTCATTTTATAAAATGGAATAAATCTTCAAAAATGTATGTAAAAAATTTATGTTCCACGGCATACAACCGTTGGTTTTTATTTATTTTTTATCCTAATCGATTTACCACTTTGGAAGAAGAAAAAAAATTTTTTGTGCTATTAATTCTTAAACGATCAATTGCCGAGACTTAACAAAGTGTAATTTAAAAAAAAAAAAATTAAAAACTTATTTACATAAAAAAAATTTGTATAACCGCAAAAGGACTAATTAGTTTCTAAAATTATTCTAATAGATTTAACTAATAATTTGTTTATTAAAAATAATAGCTTGTTGTTGTTTTTCCTACCAATAACTACCAAAAATTTTAATTTAAGTATTCGTCTCTCGCCAGTAAATAACTTTAGCCTCTTACACTGCAATCTTCAGCATTTAAGCTACTTACTGGGTCTTATACTGTAATAAAGAAAAACATACTTGGGAAAAAATAAGAATACAAAATAAACGAAGAGATTCACGGAAAATAAGCTCTCATACACAGCCGAGCTCCTTGAACAGCGACGGCAATCGATAGAAGTGCGACTTACTTTTGCCCAAACGCGCTTGTGTTGGCACAAAGATGCCCTAATGAAGCTAAGCATTTGTACCAAATACATACATACATACTTAAGCGAAAAAAAAAAAATTTACATAAACAAGCAACTGTGTAGTCAAAAAAGAGTTATGTTTAAGAAACAAACAAAATACTTTGAGCACATTTCACAGCCTTTTCCCATTAAACATAATTCACGTCGTTAAAAGCCAGAAAAATGCGCCGTTAAGTATGCAACACAATGCTAAACAACCACGCACAAGGCAATGCTGGTGGTGGTCCATCAAAGCTGCAGCAACAGCAATGCCAATGAGTGGCTCACTCAGGACATTTTACCCCACTACTGCCACACAGCCACTTCGATGTAGTCATTCAATCGCTCATTCTCATTGCCATTCAACTGCGAGTCTCCCGTCTCATTTATTACCACAAAAGCGGTCGGCGTCGGCGGTTGCAGCTCAAAATACCATTTACGATACTCATTTAATTCCACGTTTACGCTGGTAATTTAGCAAATATTGTAACTTTCCTGTATGTTGTGATGCCCATCAGTTGATGCGCTGTCTTGCCGCAATTGCCCACTTCACTTTCTTTTGCCCGCGTAGTCTTTATGTACAGTCGTCGCCCGGCAGTCTGTCCGCCTGTTATCTGTATCTGTACGCATATCCTGTCTGCATCAATGCCACAAAAGTAACTTCGCCTTTGTGCGCTTTTGTGTACTTTTGTATGATTTCACTTTAATTTCCTTGTCCGCCATTGCTGCTTTCTCCTTCTGCGTGATGTTCGTTTACTTTGCGGTCAATCAAATTATATTAGACTAAAAGATCTAAAGCCGCGTTACTTTTACCCAATTACCGCAAAACAATTTGACCCGCTTTGACTGTTCCGGGCAAGGTTGCTTTTGGTATATTTATGTGTGTGTATGTGTGTGTGTGCACGTGATTTGTGTGTTTGTTTGCGGATGTATTCTGTTATGCTCTTACAAACATGTTTTCCTTTAACTTTTGTAGTTGGCTCTTAGGCTCATTTATAATTGTAAAATAAAAGGAAATAAATGAAATAATACGCTGGCGTTTGGCAAGTTACTTAGTTAGTGGTGGTAAATATGAAGATGTACACTTGTGGTCACAATAAAAGCAGCGCGGCAAATGGAAACATTTTCACAATTTATTTTTTCCTTATCTAACTTCTTTTCATATAGAAATATAAATATAAAATATAAATCCAAGTTTAAAACTTCTTAAAAAATTAAAAAAAAAAATTCAACATTTTTTCATGAATATTTCATACTTTTTAATTTTAATTTTTCTTAAATCTCTGGATATGCAGTTTTATAGCCCATTGAATTTTGGTGCAATGACGTGTAAATTTGAAGTGAATCGAAAATCGCGTTGATTTGACACATTTTTAAACTAAATCAAATACACTGCAAAACTGCATTCCCAGAGTAATTTTTCTAAAATTCTGCAAATCAAAAAGGGAAGACGTTAGGACTCTGGCCGTTATATTTGAAATACATCTTCAATACAACTTAGCTCTCTCAAATTGGAAAATATGTCTAGTTGAATCCAATCAAAAGCCTTTTCCATCCACATAACATATGCCACAAACTTAAAACTAAAGCTGATACAAGCCAGCAGAAATCTGTTAGGCCTTAGCCTCATTTCACGTAGAAACTGTCTCACCGGTCACTTATCTAGCCAGCTCATCCACGCCAGCTCATCCAAGCAATAGTTTCCAGCTATGTTCCAGGTATCCAAACGAGCCCAATATCCAAGAATTAGGATTTGATTCCAAGAGAAGATAGGTATTCCATCACCAGTTTCGAGTACATCATCATTGAGCTTGGTTATCAGGGTAGATACTTACGTCCCTAATGGTTATTGATTGAGCGAGCAGCCAATCAGCTGATGCTTTGATTGCGGCCATGTCCACTTGGAAAACATTGCAATGGTAGCCTAAATTTACGTTTGATGGGGAACTCCTCACAAAATACTAGTGAACAGGTTTACTAAGCCCTGTATCCAAATGCTCCATCCCGTCCACTATTCTCCGCTTGAACTTAGTGAAGGTATTCATTTATCAGTCACCAGGAGGATAAACTCAAAGATTCTGAGGATACTTCCATATCCAAGTGACACACTTACATGTTAGTTACGAATTATCGCGATTTTCAACTTATTAAGCTTACGAGTTATTACGATTTCCTCTTAAAACTCACTTTCCGCCCTAAAAAAAAATATTATGCGGTCGCCCACGAAAATGTTCACGAATATTAACGAACTGTGTTTCCTACACTACTCAAACTTCGACGAATGCGCTTCAAATTCCTGAGGGGCCTCTCCCATGAAGATCTGGAAATTGTGGCACCGCTTCGGTAGAGGGGCTCATTAGCCTAGGATCGGTGACGGTTTAAGCGCATAGAGTAAGGAGAGTCAAGCTAAAAATAATTGAATATGGAATCATTTGTTTCACGTCAATAAATGGGTCTTAACCTTTAGGCCCAATAAACTTCACGAACTTTTAGACAGATTATTTCCAACATTAAAAATGTTGTGTAGGACTTCAAAATCGGCATGAATATCTAACTTAGCTCACAGTCAACAGTACATTTTTTTTTCGTAATTTCTATTTGTTTTCAGTTTAGAAACGTGACATAATCTGATGGTAAAACAGTTAAAATAACAAATAAATAAAAGCAAAACCAAAAATAAAACTTAGCTAAAAAGATATCTTAGAAATATTTAAAACCAAAAAATAAAAAAGAAACAAAAAAAAAGTAAAAGAAAATTAAACTAAATAAAAAATTTAAAATGACAAAAAATAATAAAATAAAAAATTAATACAAAATAGCATAAAACAAATGACAAATGAAACTAATTAAAAAAACAAAAATGTAAAAACATTAAAAAATAAATAGAACACCAAAATAATAATAACATAAAAAAGTGCAAAACATATAACTAAATAAAAAAAATTTAAAATAACGAAAAATAGAAAAAATTTATCAAAAATTAAAAAATAAGAAAACATATATTAAGAACCAAAAGAAAAAATAACAAAATAAGAAGAAATATGTAACTTAATAAAAAAATTAAATAACTAATATAATAAGAAATAGAAAAAGAAAAATACAAAAATTGAATATAAAAGCAAAAAAAAAATTATAATAACGCAAAATAAAACAAAGATAAAACGAAAAATAAAATTAATCAAACACTAAAAAATAAGGAAACATATACATATTAAGAAGAAAAATAAACAATAAATAAGAAAAAATATGTAACTTAATAAAAAAATCGAAAAAAAGTAAATAAAATAATAAATAATTATCGAACAAATAACAAAAAAAAAAAAAAATGTAAGTAAAAAATATCATAAAAATGGAAAAATGAACAAAATTTGGACTTTGTTAAGGCCATCTCAAAATGTAACGCTTTGCGGTTACGATTATAACCTTGCACTAGTTCATCTAAAATCAACCAAAATCAAAAAAAGAAATAAAAATAGTTCAGATGTATAAAAAATCGACCTTTGATTCTTTCTCATCGATTTTTTCGTATTAACAAAATGGAGGTTGAATTTTCATTCGAACCTTCCAGTTTAATTTAATTTAGAAATTTAGTAATCCGCAAATACTTGTTTTTTATAAATTCCAGGCTTATTCCAGGCAAATCAATTACGTGGATCATGGACTTTGAAAACATACTTATAGATTCGTCGAAAACGCCGAAGCTTTACGACTTGACCCTCAATGGTCCAAGAGCGTATTCTTCATTGTCATAAAGGGTGGTTAAATTTCCACGGCCGACGTTGAATGTAAACCACGCCTAAACATCAAGTTTTTTCTATATTTGATTTGATTATTTAGAGTTCCAGACTAACTCGATTTGAACAATGTAAAAATATACAATCGAGTAACGCGCTAAAATTATTCAAGCTCATTAAGAAAACGGGCGTTCAAATCGAAATGCGTATCGCGCACTTCGTGTAGAAAATCATCTTCAGTGATGAGGCACATTTTCACCTCAGTTAATTTCTCAATAAGCAGAATTGCCGCATTTGGGCGAATGATACTCCAAGAGTGATTGCCGAAAAACCAATGCACCCACAAAGAGTGACTGTTTGGTGCGGTTTATGGGCCGGCGACGTCATTGGGCCGTATTTTTTCCAAAATGAGGCCGGTCAGGCAGTTACTGTGAATAGTGTTCGCTATCGTGAGATGATAACGAACTTTTTATGGTCCGAATTGAAAGTTATGGATGTGGACGATACGTGGTTTTAACAGGACGGGGAAACTTGTCACACAGCTAACGAAACAATGGCTTTTTTGCGCGAAAAATTTGATAGCCGAATAATCTCACGTCGCGGCGATGTCAATTGGCCGCCAAGATCATGTGATTTGACACCGTTAGACTTCTTTCTTTGGGGTTATTTGAAAGAAAAGGTGTACGTCGATAAGCCAGCAAAAATTCAAGAGCTAGCTAAATTATTAGATAATTCGGCATATTAACGTCATAGAACCTCAATTATGCCTCAGCGTCATTGAAAATTTGGGTCATCGGGGGAGGTGTGCCGCCGAGGCCGCGGCTGCCATTTGGCCGATATTTTGTTTTATGCCAAATTAAGCTATACCAATATTATCATAATAAAGAAAAATTACAATAATTTCCTAAAAAAGTTGTATTTTATTCAAAATCAACACCGGCCCTTAAAACTTAGCCCCCTTTATATCTTGTTATCTATTCATTAAATCGACTCGAAAGTTTAAGATAATATTTTCTCGCAGTGGTTCTTAGAGTGGTTGCCAATCTCCATAAGCAGTCCAGTGTGATGAACATTAAATATACAATAAGAATATGTTTAAATTAAAAAAAAAAAGAATATGTTAAAAAAATTTCTAATAACACCCAACACTTTAAGGAATACGTGAGATTTCTTAATAAACTGTGGAACAGGAAATAATGTAAGGCAGAAGCATCAACTTACTTAGACCAATTTTACTTTCAATAACCAGCAGTTCAGATTCTGTGCTCAATATATAAGTATACGCGCATAAAAAGCCATCGCTATTAAAACTAAATATTCCAGTTAATAAAGCAGTCGTGTTGTTTAAAAATTGTGATTTGCGTTAAATAAACATCTCAACGCTCAATACCCGTGGCATGATTAATGTAATGCTTCCGAGTTTTTGCCGTCTCTTACAAACACCCACACATCGGCCTGCGGATGTTGACTCCGACGAAGCAATGCCAGCCATTCAGCACGTGAATCATTCATCATATTTCATTCATATTTTCAAGACAGGGTAATAGAGTGGTATATTAGCGCACTTGAAAGAGATGGTATGGCCAACCGAAGCCATCATTTTTGAGCTAAAGTTCCGTTACCGAAGCTGGTCAGGACATAATCAAAAAAAATTAACATACATATATTATTTATGTTTATACGTACACTAACAAATTTAGTAGGAGAAAATCAAACGGGTGTAAGCGCCAATTCTATATAGGTATGTATATAAATAAAAATTTACACAAATCAAATCAAATATAAAAAACTGGTGCTCTTATACAAAATTATACTGGGTCGTTTAAATTCTGCGGCTCACACAATTTTTTCCAGCATTAGGTTAGGGAAGTCACACCACAGAGGGTCACCCTGGTAAATAGCACGGAGGGATCTACCGGTATTGATCAGCTTCATTTTGCACAACCGTATTAGTTTTACGGGGAGGTACGAGAAAAATAAAGTGTAACTATGTTCAAAGAGAATTTTTATGAAAGATTTCTTCATGAACCTCTTTTGCTTAGATAACCTGAAAGCTTCATTATGGCGAAATTTCGCAACTTTAAAGTGCGTTTCAAATTTAAAAATTAATTCTGAAAGAGTATTCCTTGGTTAAGTTAAGTCATTTTACTTCTTAAGTCTCTTTTCTTCTTTTTTCTAACATTTTACTTGGTAATTTCTGCTACTTAATTTTGACTTATTTTTAAACCGTTTGCTGATTGCCTCCAGTTAAGTAAAGAAACACATTTTGGTACAATTTTTTGCTACTTAAAGGGACTTAATATTTTCCACTTTTTACCTTTTTACACTTTTCTTAAATGGCACCTTCTTGAAAGAAGTGTCAGAACTCGAATACCACCAGTGAGCAAGCTTATGGATATATCGATATGAGTCCATTCAAATTGTTAAAGAACATGAAGCTGAACAATAGATTATTTCACTTCCTCAAAGAACTTCACCTTCTGCGACGCATTTAGTCCCTCCTTTATAAACATGACAGCCGAAAGCTTGCTGAGTTATTTGTAGTTTATAAAATTCCTTTCTAAAGACGCGCACATATGTTGTTTCTAAACAAAATATATACAAGTTTAGATTCTTTCAGGTTTCACTATTTTTATTACATCATTTAAAATGCTGCCATTAGCACGTCGACAAGTAAAATCCGCTACCGGCCCATTCATGAGTGCCTAGTTGTTCAGAACGTCGCGATATCGAAATTGAAGGCTGTTCAGCAACCCTTTGCGCTACAGCAGCAATATTCTCAACAGAACGTCCAGTTTTTGATCGTCAGTCCTTTTCCTAGCTTTAACAGAGCCAGTTTTTTGAAATTTTTTCACCAGCCCTAAAAAAACTCGAATTTCGCGATATGTTGTTCTTAAAGACCGACGATTTTCATAAGAAATTAATTAAAAAATAATAATTTATTTAATAAAAATAATAAAAAAGTGTTCATAATAAGTTTCAGAAATTTGAACGCGTTCTTCTATCGTGTAAAATTGTACATACATCGGCCTACTTGACATATGTGAAAGATGACATAAAAAAGGCGCCGCCTAGGAATTATTCACTACTGACATCTAGGCGTCACTTTTGCAAGCCTTTATAAATATGAATATAAATATAAATATAAATATAAATATAAATATAAATATAAATATAAATATAAATATAAATATAAATATAAATATAAATATAAATATAAATATAAATATAAATATAAATATAAATATAAATATAAATATAAATATAAATATAAATATAAATATAAATATAAATATAAATATAAATATAAATATAAATATAAATATAAATATAAATATAAATATAAATATAAATATTAATATAAATATAAATATAAAATAAAATAAAATAATAAAAAAAAATTAAAGAAAAAAATATTTTGGAATGATTTATAGTTTTTATTTTTAAATTACTTTTTATTTCATTTCTGCTCCATTTTTCCTTTAAATGTTTGCTTTAATTTAATTACAATATATTTTTGGTTTTCTGCAATAACTTTTTTTCTAAAATGTCTTATTTCCACTCTTTATTTTCTTGCTTTATTTTTTATTTTTCCTGTTTTCTCTTTTACTCCTTTACTACAAGTTATATGGTTTTTAGTATTTCATCTGCTTGCTTTATTTAGTTTCCTTTTTTCTTGCACTTTAAGTCACCTGATAGCTGTACACGTTTATTACATTTTGCTAGATTTCTATACGAACTCCTTTCATCTTTTTATTTGTGGTATAGATACTCTTGAAGATTTTCTTTTTCGTTTTGGTTGTAGTTTTTATATTTTTAGGGTCGAGTATCACTTACAACTACTTATTTTTAATAACAGATTTTTTAAGCCTTTAGTTACAGATACTCGTATACGATTATTTATGTTTGTGTTATGCAATAGAATAAATATGCTTTTTGGCTTTGTTTTTGTATAAATACTATATATTAAAAATAATTAATTATTGGCGCGTACACTTGTGTTATGTGTTTGACCGAGCTTCTTCTCCTATTTGTGGTGTGCGTGTTGATGTTGTTCCACAAATGGAGGGACCTACAGTTTTAAGCCGACTCCGAACGGCAAATGGTTTTTTATGAAGAGGTTTTTAATGGCAGAAATACACTCGGAATTTTGCCATTGCCTGCCGGGGAGCGACCGCTATTACAATAGAAAAAACATGTTTCTTCATTTTGGTGTCTCATGCATGGAGATTCGAACCACGTCTTCCGTATGGTAGAAAAATAATGAAAAAAATTTATTTTTTGGGTTTTTTACATAATATAAATATAAATATAAAAAAACTATTTGTAAAATACAGAAAACAGTTATAAAGACATAACTTACGTTATACGCTGTTATCGTCTTTTGAAAATGTATCACTCAAACTTCAATTTTACTTTTTTCAATCACTTGCACAAATGTTATTTCGAAATGTCACAAAACCAGTTTAATATTGCTAAATACTTATATATATTTGGCAGATTAAAACAGTTTGAATTATTTTATAATACTTAATTTGGATATACAATTAAATCAAAACTTCAATACCACATATGGGCCCATATGCAGTAAACTGCTAAGCCGATTCCGAAATGGAGACAGTGTTTTACGAGAGGGTTTTTCATTGCACTTTCATTTTTATGGTGGTGGTTTATGGTTTGATGGTTAATTTAAATTTAATTTTTTTCAATATTTATTACTTTCAAAAGCACCTTCCCTGATATTTTTGTTTGAGATGTACGCATTGCTGAATCGTATAGTTTTTTCTTATCAACATCTATGAGGTTAAGTGTATCAAATGTAGGCCACTTTGTCATAGACTCCTTAGGTCAGATTTTTCATATTTAATAATTCTAACATCTCACAATAAACAAAAAATTAAAGAATATTTATTAACAGACTTTTGCTCAGGAAGGCTTAGCGAATTGTAAATTTTGGGGTCGCTTTTTTTGATATTTTCGTTTTTTGAGATATGACACTATTGAAGTAAATAAGCAAAGTGTACTACAAGTATTCAATTTCAATCTTCAAATTATCATTTCATTTTAGGAAAAAAACACAACTGATTTCAGCTCCGAAAAAATTAAATTAAAACTTTATGTGAATAAAAAAACAAAAATTAAAAAAACAGGAAAATCATATGTCATATGCATCTCCATTGAAATATTTATAACTTTTTCGAAAGGAGTTGTACGCCAATCATATTTGACACATGCGAGTTACATTAGCTGCAGTATTGAAACAGACCAGCAATGGATCACGTAAAGGTCCGAATAAAGACTTCTATCATTCAAAGCTATTTTTTTATTTAGTAAAAACTTATTCAAAAGCAAAACTTGATGTATTTAATAAGCTTCAAAAACACATAAAAATTTGGTGCACTCTATTTTAAAAAGTGTATGAAAGCTAATAACTATGCACAGAATGCTCCGGTTTTTTGTATGTGAAAGATAATTTTCCCTTAAATGCTATTTTTCCACATAAATTGCACAAACCCTCAAAAATGTTGGATGTTTAAGTCAAAATCACTTTGTGTAAACCAAATTTATCCAAGAATGATAGAACGAATACTGCGTCCATCAAGAGTGCGTGACGTCACGTTTTTCCGAGTTGTACAGTGTTGCCAACCATTTGCTCTCCACAATAAATTTAGTACTTTTTTATAACCGAAATTGCGAAAATTTTGAAGTTTCGTATTTGTTTCTTTTTTAAATTTAAAGCTACCGAAACTTTAAGTTAAAAAAAGCTTTATTATTAAACAAAACAAAGTCACTTTGAGAAGATTTTAGTGCTAATGAACATATTTTGACTCTTATAAAATTTGATAATTTGAAAGTGCAATCTTAATTTTTGGCTCCATTTAAGGGTATGCAAGCGACGGCCGCCGTAGCCGAATGGGTTGGTGCGTGACTACCATTCGGAATTCACAGAGAGGTCGTTGGTTCGAATCTCGGCGAAAGCAAAATTAATAAAAACATTTTTATAATAGCGGTCGCCCCTCGGCAGGCAATGGCAAACCTCCGAGTGTATTTCTGCCATGAAAAAGCTCCTCATAAAAATATCTGCCGTTCGGAGTCGGCTTGAAACTGTAGGTCCCTCCATTTTGTGGAACAACATCAAGACGCACACCACAAATAGGAGGAGGAGCTCGGCCAAACACCTAACAGAAGTGTACGCGCCAATTATTTATTTATTTATTTATTTATTTTAAGAATATTAAATCTTCTTCTCTGAACTCTTCTTAAGATTGAAAACCTTTATACACATTTTAAAAAGCATTTGAACTTACTGAATGCGAATTAAACCCATAGAGGTGTAATCTTTTCTTGCGGCCATCAATCTTTAGTGGGACATAGAGCATCAAGAGGTGTTCATTGTAAAAATAAGCCACAAAATACCAGAAAATACTAAAGAAAACATTTTGACATTTTTACAAAAAGAGTACCTTATCTAGTTACATAACCTCAAATATAGCAAAAAAGTCGTTCCCTTAACAAAAGAGTCTCGCTTAACAAAAAAAACTCATAAATTAAATTGTACATAACCATAACACATTTATTTAAAAAAACGTACATTTTAAATACAATTTGTCACGCCTACAAAGTTCTTTAAGGAATTCAATAAAAATTTGGTATTTTATTTTCTTTAAATGGACATTTTAGTGCGTTTTTATATCCAAAGCTAGTCAACACTGCAATAGCGAGAGAGAAATTTGCCTGCTGAAAGCAAAAGAACACCAACAACTACTGCAATTGCAGGCAATGCTACCAGATGTTAAAAAAAGTAGAGCTAAATAAAACTGAGTGAATTATTGAACTAATTTTTAAAAAATGTATATTTTACAAAATTATAAACATTACTTTTAATTAGAACAGGCTAGAAAAATGTCATGAAGAAAGAACTGAAACTCCGAGACTAAATAACACCGACAAAAATGCTAAATCAAGTTACGAAAATGGTAATCTGGCCATACTGGAGCTAAACCCACGTAACTCATTGTCAAATTCGCTGTGCGCAAAGTAACGGCACCGCGATAGGCGCCATCTCATTATTCTTTCCATCATCAATTTATCAATTCTTGCTATTATTATATAAAATTTTGAAAAGAAAAGCAAAACAAAAAAAAGCAGATTTTCAAAAAATTGATTTTTATGCGTATGTTTAACGCCACTAAACAGTATAAGCGGGAATAAGCAGGCGATGCGGATAAGAAAAATGCATACACTCCGATTTCTATATCTGCTGATTTGTTATGATGTTGGGCACTGCTCTTTCGTATATTACACTTCTAGCGCATGTCAAGGCTTTGCTAGTATAAGAAATAAATATTTTCAAATCTTCTATTGTTAGAAATTAATTTGCTAGCACAATTAGTGCGTTTAAAGCAAAAGTAGAATTTTCTTGCTCCAAATTAAAAATTTTCTTTTAAAATTCACTTTCTCTCACAAACTGCCACCTTTCATTGTCCGCGTATGCGAGAATTTACCACAAAAGTTGTGAAAGTTGCGCCTGCCACAGTTCAGCAAAATGCGCGCCTCCAGTGAAAGAAGAACATTGAGCGGTGGAAATCGGACTTGTCAGAAAGTTTTACCGTCTACAATTGTGGTCGCCAGTGCCCTGCCCCACCGCCACCTGCTCAGCCACCAAAACTCTTACACACTCTCATCGTATTTTAAGCATTAAATGAACGCTTTTGACCAAAGATTGCACAATATTCTTGCACTGCGTCTTCCTGCACATTCACTTTACGGCTCAGCTTTCACCTCCTATGAATTCTACTTTATCTCCTCCTATTCCACCGCTTTTGTGCTGTGGCACTAATTGCTTTATTGTGCGATAACAGACAAGCAAGGAAATCTTTTGTTCGATAACTAAACTTTTGCGCAAAACTGTGCCACCGCGGCACATCCTTGATGTAGATGTGTGTGTTGAAGAAGCAAACATATTTGATTTCTTGTGCATCAATATCTTATTGTTGTTATTGCCGCTATTATCAATGTAGTTTTTGTTATTATTGTTGCTGTTGCTGTTTTCTTAGCGCAATTCCTATCGATTTCTGTTGTCATTCTTTTAACTCGAACTCTTACACTTTGGCCACCACCAACTGTGCTTCCGCTTACATATACATAAATTTTTACTTGGCACACATACAAGTGTTATATCTACACATGCACACATAACTATATACTGCGCCCCATAACGAAGCACCTACAAAGCGCGCCAAGAAGGTTCGAAATGTGCAAAATTTCGATTGTGAAATATTCTCCACCCGCAATTCATAAGCATTTTGACCCAGTTTTACACCATTTCGGGTTCAATGCTTTACAGGAATGCCTCGCACACAATGGTGACTTGCTGCTTAAAGGAAATGGCTGCCAAATAGACGAACACTAGTTATAGTAGATCTGAAATGGAGAAGAGGAAGGAAAGTGAAATGATGCTGTGGTGATACATCAAGCAGTGGTAAACAAAAATGGCGTTGCTCGGTTGAGCTTCAAATGGCTTAAATAGAGCTGACAAACACGAATACATACACATATGGATCACATTTCATATGACCTCACATATAAATTTATAGATGTATATATACACATACCCTGCGGGTTAAATCTGCGTTAGACCAGACACCAGCGGCATACCAGAGGACTAAAAATCGAGGCTCATTGCGTTACCATAGCTTACTAAACCTCGTTACTGAATAATCTAGACCTCTAAGTATTTAGTTCCAAAAATGCACTGAAATTCTTTAATTTAACCTAAATTCTTAAATTTTTTCCTTGTTTGCTCCACTCGGGAGCATAGGGCCTCGACAAGTCTAAGTCTTGCGTTGGTTTCGTTAATCTGTTGTGCTTTCTGGCAGAGTAGGTGATTAGCCTGCTGCTACCAACACTTAAATTAGTATTCTCCAAATTGTTTAGAATTACCTCAACTAATTTATGCGTTTGCTGAAGTCTGCTTTTTCACAGAGTGAGGCAATCACAAAGGCGCTAAAGAATTGTTTTCAGCTCTTAAGCTTTTATGTATATGTAAAAGGTGATCAATTTAGAGATGTAGGATTTTAAATTGAACTGAAATGAACTGAAACGAAACAAAAATTCAAATTGATTAGACAATCTTTATTATTTTTGCGTAAAACCATTCATGGCATTTTTTTTTTTTTGAAGATAATCCCTTTCAAATGTTAGCCGCAACTGTGCCGTAATTCGTCCAACCGTAAATACCAATTTTGAATGACTCGCTGGTGGACTTCGGTCGGTATCTCGTGAATAACTTTAGTAATGTTGGCTTCTAATGACTCAATTGAAACTGGTTTACCCACAAAGGATTTAGACTTAACTTTAGACAAACCCCCACAAACAAGAGTTTAAAGGTGTGATATCACACGAATCCACTGTTCACTAGTCCGAAACGTCGATGCAATAAATCCATTGCTTCACGGACTGTACAGGCTGCATGGCAACGTCGTGGTGGAGATCACGGACTTCAATTCTCGGCATCAAAAACTCGCACGATAGCGTTCGCCATTCACTGTTACGTGGGCGCCAGCCTCGTCTTTGTAGAAATATGGGCCGATTATTCCTCCAGCCCATAAGCCGCATCAAACGGTTGTTTTCAATAGATATAATAGTTGTTCTTGAGTGGCTTCGGTTTGCTCTCAAGCACAAATATGGCAACTTTACTTATGGACGTAGCCATTAAGTCAAAAAAGAGCCTCATCGTTGACCCGAGCGCGCGGTGAACATTTTTAACTGAGCTTCGATTTTCGCAATATAATTTTACGATTTGTAAACGTTGTTGAGGCATAAGTCTTTCCATGCTGACATTTCCAAGAATACCGAAAAAAATTAAGTAGCTAGTTTGAAAGTAGTCACGGGTGATCTGTCAAAAAAACCACCCTATTGGAAAAAGTATCTCCAATCTGATCCCCCTCTAGTGACAAAAATACTGGTTCATAAGCAATAGAAGCATCGTAGGTGGCTTGATTTTGCTTGGATATGGACACAAACCAGTTATCAGTTTTAGCTTTCCGCAATTTAAACTTCCTGCAGTATATTTAAAGTGCATTGTTTGCGATGCCAGATATTCTTATATGATACATATGCACGTATACACCTATGTATATGTATGTATGTACTCTGTTAAGAAGGTACGCTTATGTATGTTGATAGCCATTACCGCGTTTATGGCCCGGCAAACAAACATTTTGGCAACTGTCAATGTGTGTTGTTAGCAGCCACTAACTTTACATAGGTATATATGTAAGTACTATATACGAGTTCTAAGCATAGGGTGTACTTTGTTAACTTGGCTTAGACAAAAAATCTCTGTAGCCCTATAAGTATAAGAACAGCGTTTTGTGGTCTCGCAGTCACTCTAATCTGTCGCCGTTACTTTACCTCTTTTTGTAAATGAGAAGCACACAAAGTTTGGCACTTTCCCCTTAAATTGTTTGTTTGCCATACTGAGTTTTGTTGAAAATGTTTCTCGGTATACTTTAGCTGCATTTTAGTATCATTCTCTTAGTGTTAAGATATCTAGCTTCATCTAGAATTCACAGGAGGCAAAATATTTTATTTCTTGCCAACGGCCCCAAAACTAATTATCGGCCTGGAACTGGTTTAGATCATTAGATTAGGGAGTTCTTTACAAGTTAATCAAATGTGGCAGAGGTTGCCTCGAAGGGGTGGACCATACTTAATATTATTTAAAAATTACTTTGACATTTCTAAATACTACGTAACTACATCGATAATAATAGTGAACTCCATCTGAAATCAATCACATGCTGAGCTCTGAACAGAAGAAATTTTGCGAAGCTTATGTGATGTTGTGCAATTCCGACATTTAGCTGAATTGCAATAGATCTTGACTAGAATTTGACATGGAAAAATAGGCTAAGTAGACTTCGGGTGCTCTAAATGGTTGTAAAAAAATCGTGGACCGTCTTTTCTAACGAAATATTAGGCCGTTACTCATACTTCCTAAGGGGTTAATAGTTTGGTGATACAACTATGAAATTACTTACCCTAGGAATTATTCTCATGTGCATTTATTAATACTAATCTTTTTTTTTAATATAGTATCATGCATACCACAATAAGAAACATGTCACGCAAGATTTTCAAACTTTGTATACAATTTTATAAAATTTTAACAAAATTTTCAAAAATTAAAAACCTTCAATTTTTTAAGCAGAATTTTGAGAAACTTTCCTGGTATACAGTTTAATAGACCATTCAATTTTGGTGTAACAAAATGCATGTTTTAAGTGACCATTAAATACTGGTAATTTTTGAATTTTTTTTCGCTGAGGTGTCACGCCTTTTCTTCCGCAGCATATGCTCGAATGTGAAGCCATCAAAGCTGCTGGATCTTTATTCGCTGCGCTATGTCTATGTCGTTTCTAAAGCAACTCATTCTTCCATCGCCTGCGATACTCGCCGTCACCTACGTGCAAAGGGCCAAAAATCTTCTACAGAATTTTTCTCTCAAACGAGTTTTTCATATGGAAGAAAACGGCCTGATATCATACGGCATATGCAAGTAGCAGTCTTAGCGACAAGGAGTGACTTACATATCTATAAATGGATACAGATATACAAGTGTATATATAAAGTATAAAAATAAAAGAGGAGTGTACGCTGATATTTATTGCGCTGACCTGGGGATCAACATATGTCGTAGGATGCCGGATCACTGAGGTATCTCCAAGGCAGAAATCTTTTTATTATACTCCATCGCTCTATGAAAAAGAAAGCGAAGCTTACTGAACCTCTAAACTGAACAAAGGAGTTTCAAAAGAATACTAATGGGACACAGAACTATTGGTGGAATCCCCAAAGTTGACATAGACGAGGAAGGCCATCGAACAGGAGGCTACTGTTGGATTTGGAAACGCGGGGCGTGAATTTAACTTGGAATGGAACTAAGAGAACAGATCTGGCGCAGAACAGATCTGAAAGAACGGAATTTTTTGTGGTCCTTTGTTCTTCTCTGGAACCATAGGAAATCATAAAAATAACAGCGACCTATGTAACAAATCTTGAAGAAGCTGTAGAGCTGAGAAGGAGCTAGAATAGTAGAAGGATGTGCTTCAGATTTCTGGGAGGCCATTTACTCGAACACTATATAGTTAGCCCGATGGCTAAGTCTTGTATTAGTGAGCAAGAAACAACTAAATAGTTTGAAATCGAATATAGGCATATGGACGGAGAACGACGGCCTCAACATTGATGCTGGTGTAGAAATTTCTGGTTCTTTATTTCGTCTACGAGCTCCATGTAACTCAACCTCCCATTTACGATTCAATATTCGATTAAAGTTAATGGTTGTAAAGGGTTAAGGAGCAGCCCTTTAGCACTGCGACCATATTGATCTATTGTGCACCCTATGCTGTCTATTGACTGTTAAGTATGCTTATGAATTGTACCAGCTCCTTCTGAGGGAGTGATTGAAGGTCTTCATCTGTAAGCATGAACTTGTTTAAGAACCTTTTCCTTCTGTGCGTCAACCCCGGACATTCGATAATGAGATGTTCCATAGACTCCTCATCTTCGCAGCAGAATCTGCAGGTGCTGGTGTTAGTTATGCCTAATTTATGTAAGTGTTTGTTGCAAGTGAAGTGACCCGTGAGGGCGCCTGTGAGAGTGCGAATGCTCTTTTTGTTTAACGTGAGGGCCATGTTGGCTCTTTTAGCGTTGAAACTTAAGAACTTTTTGGAGTGTCTAAGACTCTCTACATTGTTCCAATGCTGGTTCAATAGAGTTTTGGCCCAGTATTTTATTTTTTGTTTTAGGTTGTTTTTGTTGAAACCGAACATAGGACTAGGTCCGATGAAGTTTTCATCTGCCCCTTTTTTGGCTTGAAGGTCTGCCTTTTCGTTGCCGTCATATCCCTCATGTCCCGGTACCCAAATTAATGATACATTGTTTTTGGATGCCAGATTATTGAGTGCCTTGTGGCATTCTAAGAGGGTTTTTGAGTTGTATGTATAGCTATCTAAAGCTTTTAGGACTGATTGGCTGTCCGAGAGTATTTTAATCCTTACTCTCTTGTGGTTTCTGCGTTGCATGATGTTTACTGCTTCCATTATTGCGTATAGTTCCGCTTGGAAGATAGTGGTGTCCCTGGTGAGAGTGTATGATTTGTGGATTCTGGGCCCCACTACACCTGCTCCTACACCATAAGGTGTTTTTGATTAAGTAACATCTACATATAAATACCGCACAAAGTTCAAGTGTTAAGTTTTGCTTTATATTTTGACTATTTATTTTATACCCAAACCTTTACAGAAAATTTGCTGAAATTAACAAAAACTAAATAACTTTTACAATGGCCGCTTTTATAATTATTGCTGCGAAAACCAACTCAACTGCAAAGTTAAATCTCACAATATTTTTTTAACAATGAAATCCTTGCTTAAAATTGCCTGCACAATGTCCTTCAAAACGAGCACTAATACTGCCAGAATGAGTACTTGTGAAAGGATTACAACTTTTCGGCGCTAAACAAGCAACTGAGTAATTATTAACAATTCAACGCGGCGGAAGGGTAAAAATGAAAGTGAGTTTCAAGAAAATGCTGCAATGGGATGATGCAAGACTGAATTGAAAGAGGGAGAGGAAAGATGAAATGGAATTATGGAAGTAAAATTTAGGGGAAATAAGAGAAAGTGTGTTGGAGAGCGAGTAAAGGTGATGAGTGTGGAAGATGATTGGGTGTAAGAATCAGACTAATGAAAAGTTTCTAAATTAATGGTTCAGCGATTTGCTCAGCGTTAAGCTGAGTACTCACTGTTGAGTGAATTATTTGCGAAATGACATTAATCATTACTTAGACGCCAGACTCCTATATTTTGATTATCATTTTTCCAATGTTTGTTTGTTATTTTTTCAAAGTTTCTTATTTATTTTAACAATTTTATTTTTTTTGTTACAGCTTGGTGCAAATAAAAAAATGTTCATGAAAATTTCAAAATTTGGTGTTTGCAATTTTGGAACAGTAAAACGCAAAATGAGGCGTCCCTGGCATTTTCGGTTTTGATGCCGTTTTTCTCAACATTTAGGTTTTCTGGATTATTCAGCTTCAACTAAACGGCTTCGCACTATTTTCTAGAGGTAACGCATGGCTGTAAATAAAATGAAAAGTTAAGAAAACACAAAATCTACTGAAGTTAATAAGACCAAAAACTTGGCTTTGCGATCTCAAAAATGAAGTATATTTGCGTAGTTAGTTAGAAAATAAATTTTACTAAATATGCGAAAACTCCGGTCTTTAACACGTAAAGTGGGTTCCTGGTGGTCGAAAAAAAACCACCCTTAAAGATGAACACCGCATTAAAACCTCACTTTCATTACCGACTCAAAACCGTTGAAGGCATCAGGAGTGAATTTCAACAATAAACTAAAAAATAGGCGTTGGACTAGAGGATGATGACAAATAGTAACTAATTACGTTTGTATAAGCCGCTTCAAGCTACTGAGGAATTTCACCAGGTGTCTGATATTTAGACCCGCAATATCCGCGGGTGGAGGAAAAAAGTGAGAGCCAAAGTGTCTGAATCTTACTCTGGCGAGACCAGGACAGCTAAGGAGCAGCAGTTGAGATTGTTCCACCTCATCATTCAGACACTTTCTGTTGAAAAGACTTGAGGCAATCCCAAGTCCCGCCGCATGGATACCTAACTACCAATGCGCGGTATGTATGCCCCCAAAATTTTGGAGGCTGCGGCTTTCTTAATATTAGAAATTCGCTCGAGCGCCTTCGATTTATCCGTGGACAGAAGTATCTCACGGCTTTGCACGTTTGCGCATTAACCCGGCGCTCGCTGAGGTAACGCGTAGTTAATATTGCCAGAAGCGGATCACAGGTTCAAAACGGAACACCAATCCTCTCATTTTGCGGTGAAACCATCACGAAAGTCGCAAAGCCCAGCAGTTTCCCTGTATTACGTTGTACCCGGGAACCCAACTGAGCATAATATCGAAATATTCAGATTCAGTAGATTGAGAATTCAGGCATGCCCCCACTGATCTCGAACGCACCAACAACGAGCTCAGGACCCTAATTGCCGCTTAGCTATCTGAGTAAATGTTTACCTCCCTTACAGTAGTTACAGAAGTAAGCAACCAATCCATTACTTCTTTGTGCCGATTGCAGCTGCATCCGCTTGGAAAACATTACAGTGGTCTGGTAGCCGAATTTTGAGCTTGAATGGGAGCTCCTTGCAGAATACTCTTCCACTAACGCTTCCGTCTAACTTCGAACCATCCATGAAGATCCATGTTGTGGAAAATCTATGCCGTTTTTTACAAATACTCTGCAATCATCCGGTAAACGGAAAGGTATAGTGATGCTTATAGTTTCCGAATAGGCACCGCCTCCTTGATCGCTGAGTTTGGAACTGTTGGTATATATATGTACATACTAACTCCATTTTGAGTCCTCTCTCCCAGTCACCCAGTCCTCTCTAAATGGAGTGATACTATTTTCTTACGGTCGCATTGTTTCTTTGTTTTGAATTTTGACATACTTTTCAAAGGCTTTTTGAATTATATATTCCCGCTATTTTTTTATAAAGTATAGAATAAGAACTTGCAGATTTTTTATTAATCAGCTGTTCGATAGTGTGGCCAAAGAAATTGCAAGCTGCGTACTATTGAATTACTTTCTGACCAAATTTACAGCCTACCTTAATGTACACATAAATACATTCCTTTACTTCTTTTCTTCCTACCGCTCCATTACTCGTCATTATCGGTTGAGTTAATTGTGCGCAACAGCACGCAGACGCCTTTTATGGCGGTAACCACTTTTATGCACATCAATTTCATAAGCTTTACCAAACGTCCTTCATCCTTTTTGTTTTGACATTAAATTTGCTATTCTAGTTGAGTTGATTTTGGGCTTAAATTCGTCTTTTGATATTTAAACTTTGAAAACCACAGTAGAGTACCACCAGTGATACAAATTTATCCATATCTTTTGACAGAATTCACCAACGAGTGGGTAAACTTTTAGCACAGCAAAGTAGTTATGCGGCATGTGGACTTGTGGACTTTTGTTTAACCGACCAGTCTGTTTTCATTGTTTATTCACCCTCTTACTCATGAGCGTTTGCCAATTGAGATAACAATATTTTTGGCATTAACCGAAAACTTTCGAGTTTAATCCGTTTTACTTTGTGCTATGAAATCTTTGCTTTTGCTTATTTGAAAATTTTTGTCGCTAAACGCCATTGCATTTAGGAGAATGGCACTCACAAATCAACTACCAAACTAGATAGGGGTAGCACACCACACTTCTGTTCATTTCACCATGAAGTTTGCATCATAATTGTTATTTCTTTTATTCGAAACCACTTTTCGTCATGTTCGTCATAATTATGGCACACAAATATTTTGTAATATTTCAAATTCGTCGCTTGGCAATATCAACAGGACACTGCTAGGGGTAAATATGTTTGCACATTTGGAAAAAAGTAAGCAAGTATTATTTTTATTTATATCCTGCAGAGCGAATCCAAATTATTCAGCGCGTTATCAGTTCTTGAACTGGTGTGCGATGGAAGAAGTCACACTAGTTTCCGAGTGACTAGAATGTCACTACTTGCAAACTGGCTTATTAGAGGCTTATGAAAAGAGAATTATAATAGTGACGTACCTCGTTTGTTGTTTTTATTATTGTTATATTTTTACTAATAACACTAGTCTACAAGGAAAAGTATCCGAAATAATTTAAACTAATATCTGCTTCTCTGTCCATGCAAAATTCGGATTGATAACTAAAATTAATTTATTAGTTTGAGTTTTTACGATAATCGTATCTTTCGTGTTTAATGGAACTAGGCCGACAAAATTTAACCAACATTCAGACCCAGAAACCAGACTATATATTTCCGAAGGTTTATGATGCGCTGAATCCAAATCTGGCCTCAGAATTGCTCTATCAGCTCTGGTTTTCGAGATATCCTAACCTAAAAGTGCAAAAAACACCATTTTTGCCCATATTTGAGGTTATGCGATATCTCTGCGAAAAAAAATGATATTTGAGCAAACAAAACGCCATTTGAAAAAAGAAGGATTGTATTTAAAGATGCCATCCTTTAATTTTGGTGAAAGAAAACATCTGCAAGGCTACATAACCTCAAATATGGGCAAAAATGGGGTTTTTGCACTTTTAGGTTAGGATATCTCGAAAACCAGAGCTGATAGAGCAATTCTGAGGCCAGATTTGGATTCAGCGCATCATAAACCTTCGGAAATATATAGTCTGGTTTCTGGGTCTGAATGTTGGTTAAATTTTGTCGGCCTGTGTAATACGAAATAATTTTATTTGTAGCTCCTTCTTTTCATTTCAGAATAAATAGAATTTTGAATTAAATAATTTTTAATACTGAAATCATAGTACTAAGTTGAAAAAGAAATGTGCAGATAACAACAAAAAAAAAAAAAAAATGTGTATAATATTATATTTCAAAATAATTTTTTTCAAAATTTCATTTATACCTTTGAACTAGTCCAAAACTAGTTCAAAAGGTACCAAAAAAATTGTAGTATTATAATATCTTTATTTAGATAAATTATCACATATCAAGTTTTGCATATTTGTTGAACTAGTCCAAAACTAGTTAGAAAGACAACAAAAAAAACTTGTATGTAATACATATTCTAATATCTGCATATATAATAAAATATCATTTATCAATTTTTAGATACTTCTGCAACTAGTCCAAAACTAGTTCGAAAGATAACAATAAAAACTGTAGGTAATATTCTAATAACTGCATATATAATAAAATATCTATAATTATATAAAATATCATTTATCAATTTTCATATACCTCTGCAACTAGTCCAAAACTAGTTCGAAAGATAACAATAAAAATTGTATGTAATATTCTAAAATGTGCATATAACTATATAAAAATATCTTTAATTATATAACTTATCATTTATCAATTTGTATACCCTTTTTCAACTAGTCCAAAACTAGTTCGAAAAAAACAATTGTATGTAACATTCTAATATCTGCATATATAATAAAATATATGTTATTATATAAAATATCATTTATCAATTTTTATTACTTTTCCAACTAGTCCAAAACAGCGCGAGTTTCGGTACATACTGGACCAGAACTTTTTTTATCTATTGTACATATATGTACATATACACTATATATATATAATTGTATATATGTATAAATGTATATGCAGTTGTGACGTATTTACATTCTCTGTTGACTGTTTCGCCGAGTTCCTCTTCGAATTTGTCGTGTGCGTCTTGATGTTTTTCCACAAATGGGAACCTACAGTTCATTAAAATACTGCGCTAACAAAGCATTTACAAATCGTTCGAAGCACATTAGTAAGCAGATGCGATTCGCTGGCCTTAAATACGGAGCTCAAAAAGTTATGAGGCTCGAAGGGATTACTCAGTGTATTCTAATAAATTATTAATAACAAAAAGAAAAACAATCAGTCAAAAATGAAAGTATAATAATAAAGTCTGCTCGGAAATATTTCTTCACGTCACTCAGACGCCTCATAAAGTTTGGCAGAAAGGACTGCTTTATAAACGAAAAACCCTGCTTCCATTGCAGTTCACTGACATTCTGAAATCGTACATATCAAATAAGTACTTCAGAGTTACGCAAAAACGGGCGTATTCGGAAATGAGAAAAATATTGGTAGGAGTACCACAAGGCAGTATACTCAATAGTGCCGTAGTTCAGAAATATTAAGTTTGACTGCAGGGTAAGCGAACAAAAACACATATGTACATACATACATACAGCTACTTATGGCAACCATTAAGGATATGTGTATATGTGTGTGCTCACCGTGCGCCGGTAAATGGAAATTTAATTGTTCGGAAAATGTTACTTGGTATTATTGTACTCATTGAGCATTGCTCTCTGCTACATTATGTTTATTCGGCAGCTAATGTGTGCAATTATCACAGCGGGTCATCACCATAGCCAACGTAATCAGCATTATTACTTAATTCATCATCTTCTCACTTTTTACCCGCGCTGTTGGTTTATCGTCTATGTGAAAAATTTTTGTATAATTTTTACAGTTGATTGGGGTTTTGGCACTGATCACTGAATTGGAAACATTTTTGTTGACTGGGTATATACAAATTTCGACTAATTATGGCTTCTTGCTTAGTTACAGAACAAGAAATATTTTACGTTTTAATTTGTAACATTCTTTTTCTGTTAAAAGAGTTCGGCGTTCGACTGTTACTGCTGTTCTCTGAGAACGTGGATGGAATCCTATACGTGGGCAACTGAGTTGCATTTTCCGTTCTGATCGCACAATCACTGAGGTACTTCTTGTATTTCAGCGAGCTGAAAAAACAATTGGTGAAGATGACTGCTGGAACGGATAGTGATTGGAAGTGAGCACAAAACGAGCACAGTACGTACGGAAGAAGAGGACGAAAAAGATTGAAGTATAAAGAGTTCGAGATACTTGAGTGTGAAAAGCGTAATATGCTGCGCGATATTTATCTATATAACAGAACTCCAAGAAAATTTGGAGACTTACTGAAGGTTTAAAGACAGCGGAACTACCTGAAGAAGTAACATAAGAATTAATAAAAAGTCACTGAAGCGATATTCCAGTTCAGCAGGGCGCAATCGGCAACCCACTATTGTACCAGACAGACAAAACAATTTACTCTTCCATCTAGAAGTATGTTCAGCAGGCTGCTTAAATTATATAGGGAGGACTTATGAACTCTCACTGGAGACTGTAGTCTTTGCTATCGTTTCAGGAATCTAGGACTAGCAGTAACAAGCGTCTGACATTTCTGCTAGCTGGACGATGAAATGCCAGAGCATATCCTCTACGAATGTGTAACCTGCGCAAAACGAAGACTCACTCTTCTAAGTCAGTTGAGTCCAAATCCATTGCTGATATAGAACAAAAAGCTTCAAAAAGTGCTTCTAATTATAAGTTCGCGATCAAGCACACTTCACAACATCAGAGGTCGTAGGGAACTATGACCCAAAAAAGCAACTAAACTAAACTATTAATGTACCCTGATGTACAAAAAGCAATAGCACCTCTATAACCTAAAGTTTCGGCAAGATCTGGTATAAAGCAGGGTACGCTATATCACCGATATTGTGGTACAGAATGTAGAGGAAATTGTCAGATGAATACAAGCATATAGTCTGTAATTCGATTAGCAGAGAGGAGTGATCCTAGAATTTACACCAACCACCACCGGATTAGATTTCTTAAAATTGCACATACGGTTCTATTAAGCTTGACAAATGGTATGAAAGAGAGACTGATGCACATTGCCAATAAATTAAATGAATCCTATTAGCAAGGCATTAAGCTTGAGTGAACGACCAAATTGTATTTTGAAAATCTTGAGAAAAAATTAAGATAAAGTTATTAAGATTAATACTTCGCCTTGGCTGAGAGTATTTTAGACTTGATTTGTGGGGGTTGGACAAGTTCAAGAGCTCAGATAAGATATGGTTGGTATGACGGAAAATTTGGTTTGGGGACACTCTTCCGCGAATCCTTTGAATTCACTGATGAATCTTAAGTGATCCGGAAGAGGAAGAGTATGCACTTTACACATACTCAGTACATCGCTACTGAACAGCCTAGGAAGCACTGGAGGGTTATAGAGAAAATGATCTGCAGTGTCCTCACTCTCGCAACAGAATAGACAAATTGTGAAAGTGCTCAGTACTTTTCGCCTCATCCAAGCAAGACAGGCACAGCAGGTCCTCAATGATTTCCATGGTAGAAGTGATGATGATGACCCCAGGCGTTGTATCCTGTGTACACCCAACAGTACACTAAAGTTATTCTTACTAATTTTTGGGGAAAGATCGCTAGTTTTCTGTTTGGTTCTTCCACAAAGAACTTGGCTACTTGGCAGGAGCCGAACTCAGACTAACCTTTTCTATGGGTAGGCCAGATACAGTATTGACACCAGGAAAAGGTGCAGGCTCTAGTGGTAAGCTTGCAGAACCTACATTAGTCAGTTTATCAGTCAACTCATTCCCTGTAATACCACAATGTCCAGGCTCTCTAATAAGACAAACTTTGTTGTGTTTTGCAACACTGTTCAGTTTTGTCTTATATTCACCGACTAATTTCGAAGAGCAGCGCGGTTAGCAAGGGCTCTTAGTGCAACTTGACTATCACCACAAATTCCAATACTAGTACTCCGCCACTTTTTCTCAATTGCTACATTCAAGAATACCGTAGCCATCTGTTCAGCGTTGGAGTTCTTAGGGTCTTCGTCTAAGTACCATCCAGATCTACTATCGGCACTGGTTTGGGATTTGTCGGTGTAGAAAGTGTGCTGAAATCCCGTTAATAGATTTACTGGATTAACTATTGATCTCTAACTGGGATTAAAACATTAAACTTATTACCGAAGTTAACGAAAGCCACCCGAGCAAGGCTGAGAGCAATTTTTACATTCCATAAATCAAGGCATCCCACTGAACGGAAGCAAAACGTGCTCTTGAAGCGATGACTGTTAATAACGAACGCTGTTATTTTTCTCATTAAATGTTCTCATATGGATGCTTGAAACTCTGCTTGAAATATTCGACTTTTGACTGTGATTCAAATTACAGCAACTTAAATTCTGCAAAACTGATGGAAATAAAATGTGATGAATGTATGATCTTTTTTTTTTTTGTAATATAAAGCATCTTCCAAAAAGATTCACCTAACTTTTTCTTACTTATTTTTACTTGTAAAATCTCACAACGTTTTTGTTTACGACACTGGAAGTAATATGATCCTTCAAAACACGATTGCTTGCAGATCTGTCTGGTATGTATATACCGTCATAGTATAGTGTCCACTAGCTCGACGTGTTTTTTAGCCTATACTTAAAGGGAATTAAAGGGTCGTAAATTTAATATTTTTAGACTCTCATTTCTTACAAATTCCATATATATTAAACTAATGCCGCTTTCAAATAGTGGATTGTGCTTGTGAGAAGCTATTTTATGTCTGCAACGAAGGTTTTTAGGTTCCTATCAAAGGTAAAAAATTAGTTCGACGGCCCTTCGAGTACCTTACAGGAAGACTGCATGGAAGGGAACGTTGGACTGACGAATTGTGTGATTATTGCGAGGAAATAGATGTAGCCAAACATATTAAGGTCCAAGGAATCAGGCAGCTTGGTCATATCGTATGCGTGAATATAAATACTCCGGCTTTGAAAGTAGTTCACAGTATATGATGGTAATAGTGACTGTGAAGAAAATATATGCACATACACACATACGAATGTATGATTGCCATGTGCATGATTGCTCTACGTCCTTCGCTGCGAATTTGTGTTAGATTTCAAGCTTCAGTAAAGAGAAAGACACTCACACGTAAACGAATATGTGCGTGCATGCTTATATGCACTTTAATGTGGCTTTCGTACGTTCGCTTGTTTGTATGTACTCGCATATATACGAGTACATATAAGTTATTTGTATGCACATTTTGCCATTTGCTCAAACAAAAAATCCAATTAAGATTTCCATTTTATTCTTACATTTTTTACTGTCAGATTTCTTTTCTATTTTGTGTTTTTTTTTTTTGCTTTTGGCACAACTAGTTTGTTCTCACTTATTTTTGCGTCCTCCACTTAGTTTTGGTATTATTTTTCGGTTATTTTCCTCTTCTTTTTTTTGTTTTATTATTTTCAAGCATTTCAGTTTTTGCTGCTTGCTGGTAAGTTGACACTCAACTTATTTGGACACTCAACTGTACAAGCAAGCAATTTCGGGAGACGTGTATAACAACAGGCAGCAGCACTAACAGCAGCGCTTCGAAAGGATATGTGATATACAAGAACAAACATACATTAAATTTGTACATATGGAACTATGACAACAGCAACAACAACAAAAATAACAAGTGTCTAGCAATTGCTGTCAAAGAAGTGAAAAAGAGAAATCTTTGCTGAAGTCATGGAGTTGATGCTGTACGCAAGCACACACACACACACAAACACGCACGTTTATACTTATAAGGGAATAAACAAAAGCGAAAGTGTGCAAAGAAAGTTAGAGCAAATTATAATATATATTTTCGTTGGCACTTCTACATATATACAGACAAATATAGAACTGTAATTGTCATGCAGGAAAACTACTACCACTGAACTGGAGAACTTTTTGGTAAATTTGGGACCATAACTGGTTCTTTTTTCACAGAATAATTAAAAAATATTAACTCTGATATCCACTAGCAAAGCAGCAAAAGTCAAAAGCTATATGTCATTTTTAATAGTTCGGAACTAATATTAAAATTGTTGTATGTACCCCAAAAAAAAAATATCCGATAGCAGTCTTATTCTTCTGTTTTTTCGAATGTTTTTTCTAACCTTCAAAAAATTCAATATTTTCTGAATGATTTAGCACTGCTCAAGTTTACGTAACTATTAAGTGCGCAACTAAGTTCCCGCTGTTTGTTAATAGACGCCGCCAGCAGTGTGTGCTAGTCGATTCTAACATAACCTAAACGGAATAAACCAAGCTTAGACATTTGGTAAACAAACTGCTTCGACACATTAGGGATTTTGTTTTGGTTTTGTGAAAATGTCTGATTTTGTGCTGAATAATCGTCATTAGCGGGAAGTGTTGATTTTCATCTTTCATTCGAAAAAAATGGAGGCTGAAGCGCATCGAGAGCTACAAAAAGTTGATGGAGATGCTGCTTTAAGTGAAACAACGTGCCGAGATTGGTTCCGTCGCTTCAAAGACGGTGATTTTAATGTTTGCGACCGCTCGCGTTAAGGAAGGCCAAAAACCTTCGAAGACGCTGAATTGGAGGCAGTGCTCAATGAGGATACGTGACAAACGGAAGCAGAACTTGCTTTAGTATTACGAGTTACCCGCCAATCCATTTCCAAGCGATTGCATGCTTTGGAAAGATTCCGAAACAGGGGACTTGGGTTTCTTATGAATTAAAACCGAGTGATGTTGAACGTCGTTTTTTCGCCTGTGAATAACTGCTCCAGCGGCAAGAAAGGAAGGGGTTTCTTCGTGGCATCGTGACGGGTGATGAAAAATGGATTCAGTACAGCAACCCAAAAAACAGAAAGTCATGGGGACTGCCCGGTAACGCTTCTACGTCGTCGCCTCGGCCATATATTCATACTGCGAAGGTTATGCTATGTGTTTGGTGGGACCAAGTTGATGTTTTTTTTATGAACTGCTGAAACCAAGCGCAACCATCACTGGGGATGGGTATCGACTTTGATTGATGCGATTGGGCCGAGCACTGCGCGAGAAGCGGCCGCAATACGCGGAGGGCATGGAAAAGATATCCTTCAGCATGACAACGCTCGGCTTCACGTTGCCAAGCTCGTTAAAACCAACGTGGAAACACTGAAATGGGAAATCCTACCCCACCCGCCATATTCTCCAGATATTGCACCGTCCGAATATCACCTGTTCCGATCGATGGCACATGGACTAGCTGACCAGCAATTCTATTCATATGAAGACATGGAGAGCCTCGAAAGATTAACAGTTTTACTGCGCCGGTATACGAGATCGACCAGGAAGATGGCAAAAAGTAGTAGCCAACGATGGGGAATACTTTCAATGACTCACTTGTAACCATTTTTGCAGAATAAAGTTGTATTCCCATCATAAAAACAAAAAAAAAACAGCGAGAACTTAGTTGAACACCTAATAGTTTAAAATCAATCGAGAACGCTTCAAAATTTTTTCTTGATCAGATCAGATTTGTATGTACGACTTTATATATGAAGCGATACTCACTATTGCATAGAACATCATAGAGAGAGCATCACATCAGAAATTTGTGTGTTCATCTACAGCGAAATTGTATCCGCTCATCTAATGGACGAACGAAACGGGAATTCGATAATTTTGGAAAAATAAATAAAGACAGAACAAATTATGGTCACAAATGCTAATTATACAATAAATACTGAGCAATTAAAGGCAGGTACACTGACCAAATTGTGATAGTAAAATAAGTACTAGAAAGAGCAAATTTTAGTAGGAGTAAAGTCGCCTCGTCACTTCTTCATTCTCAGACAAGCTTATCCTAATTTGACGAGCATATTATAGTCAAGTTCTTCTAGTCAAGTCAAATTCGCATGCATTCATATGTCTTCTGCAGAAGCGTCTGTCTTCAAAGAGTTTTTTGGTCGACAGCTTCTGCTTCCTTGCGGGTTCCATCCTAGTGACACTGTTTTGCATTTAGGCGGCTTTCTTAATGTGTGGCCTATCCATTTCTATTTTCTTCTCTTGATTTGAGTAATCATGGGTTTCTCGCTGATTAAGTTCCAGGGCTCTGTACATCTCTGCATATAAATTTTTCGAAAAGTATTTTCGGGACCATCGATAATCGGTCCCAACAATGAGAGAAAGTGAATATTCTTATGTAGGTAAATTTAAAATTCTATAACAAAAATTAGAAATCAATATTAAAAATTATAAATTTATAAAAAATGTTACAAATTGATAAAAAAAAATGGATCAATAGTACAAACTAGATATCGATAATAAAAATTATATAACGATAATGAAAGTTAGAAAATGATAATAAAAGTTAGAAAACGATAATAAAATTTAATAATCGATAACAAAAATTATAAACCCATAATAAAAATAAGAAATAGATAATAAATTAAAAAAATTTAAAATAAAAATTAGATATCGATAATAAATATTATAAATCGATAACAAGTGTTAGAAATCGATAAAAATATAAAATCGATAATACAAATAATAAATCGATAAAAATATAAAATCAATAAAAAAATCCTAAAAAAGTAGGTAATAAAATAAAATCGATAATACAAGTAATAAATTGATAATAAAAATAATTAAGCGGAGAAAAGTAATAAATCGATAATAAAAATAATAAATAGGAGAAAAGTAATAAATCGATAATAAAAATTGTAAATCGGAAAAAATAATAAATCGATAATAAAAATTGTGAATCGGAAAAAATAATAAATCGATAATAAAAATTGTTAATCGGAAAAAAAAATAAATCGATAAAAAAAAAGTCGAAAAAAAATAAATCGATAAAAAAAAAGTCGAAAAAAAATAAATCGATAAAAAAATAAGTCGGGAACAATAATAAATCGATAAAAAAATAAGAAGTCGGAAAAAAAAGTAAATCAATAAAAAACGGAATAAATCGGAAAAAATAATACGTCGATAGTAAAAATAGTAAATCGGGAAAAATAATAAAGCAATAATAAAAAGGAATAAATCAAAAAAAATATTAAATCGATAGTAAAAATAGTACATCGGCAAAAATAGTAAAGCGAAAATAAAAAAAGATAAAAGAGTAATAAACCAATAAAAAATAATAAATCGATAAAAAAAGTAATAGATCGGAAGAAAATAATGAAACGATAATAAAAATAATAAATCGATAATAAAAATTCTAAATCGAATAAAAAAATTAAATCCTAAAGAAATAATAAATCGATAATAAAAATTGTAAATCGATAAAAAAAATCGAAAAAATTATAAATCGATAATAACAATTTTAAATCGAAAAAAAAATAATAAGTCGATAATAAAAGTGATGAATTGAAAAAAAATTATAAATCGATAATAAAAATTGTAAATCGATAAAAAAAATCGAAAAAATTATAAATCGATAATAAAAATTGTTAATCGATAAAAAAAATCGAAAAAATTATAAATCGATAATAACAATTTTAAATCGATAAAAAATAATAAGTCGATAATAAATGTAATGAATTGGAAAAAAATTATAAATCGATAATTAAAATTATAAATCGACCAAAAATAAGTCGATAAAGACGGAGAAGTATAATTGATCGAGAAATCGTTTTTAAGGTTAGGCTTAACATATATGTAATACGTTGATTTTAGATAAATTTACCTAAAAAGAATCAGTCCTAGCAGGCAACACTATTTTTGCCATTTTCCGCAGAGTGCACCATTAATGCATGCACTTTACTTACTTCCAAGCTTTCTTATACTCAAATAAAAGTATGAAGTGGCAATTTCTGCTGCTATTGAATGGTAAAACCCAAAATATCGGACACCTAATCGAATGTAACCGATTTGAATGAAAACAAGAAAACACTTCTGCCGAAGCTCACTTCCCTTGGATTTTCGCTTCTCAAATCAAACTGATTAACAATTCACATTGCTAGATCAGTTCACCCCCAATTTATTTCTCATTAACATTTAAAAAATTGGGGAGACTCATAACTGAAGCATATCTAAGGCTTTCAAGACATCCAATGCATCTAATAAATGCATGACTCCGAATTTTTTTTTTTTTTATATTAAATTTTTATGATGAGCCACAGACTCGACAATCGTAGAATCAATCAAAACTCGCTTAAGCAGAAGTGAGTTAAAGAAGTGTTAAAGTCCATTTTTTTTTTTAAATTCCATTAATATCACTCATAGAGTTCATTTCGCTGTCATCATAGGAAATCTCTACACTTACGTCCATTATCAGGAATGAAATCATAAATTTTGCTAGAGTTAGTTGTGCTTTGGGTCATATGATTTTTAAATTAATTTATTTTTCAATAAATCACATATTCGTTTGCATAAAAAGAAATGCTGCCTCAACAATTTCTATTCAATTCACTTTGAAGTGACGCAGTAGCGGCTTAAAAATTTACAAATTAATATTAATAACGGACGAGCGGCATAATTAAATTTTAATGATGTCTGTGACAATCACAAAAATCACAAAAATACGCAATAAATAATAACGCAAACTTGTTGGCACAAAAGGCAGAAGAGGGAAAGTGTGCGGTAGGCTTAGAAAGGTTAAAGAAGAAATAGGGGCGAAGAGTAGCTAAAGGAGCGCCTAAAGAGTGGAGTGTCTGTGGACTCTATTTGTTTCAAATACATGCATATGTATGTGTGTGTGTGTGCGAGTATTTGCTTGCATGTATTTGTTTCAGTGGAAAATAATAAATCATTTCTTTTACGAAATTCATCATCGAGGATGGATTTCAGCCTGTCTGTTTCTCTTTCCCTCGCTCGCATTTTGGTTGACTGGTTGATATCAGCCCTTTCGCCAGCCCTTTCACCACCATTGCCAACAATATCGCCCGAGGGCGACCCCAGGCATCCTTTCACCCATGCAAAAAGGTCACACGCACCAAATTGAACCGCAATTTTTCTGAGAACACTTAATAATTCTTACTTTCGCCTACTCGTCAGCCTGTTTATATGGCGTCTGTTAGTGTGCGTGTGTGTGTATATGCGTGTGCTGTAATCTGAGCTGTGCATGTCGCCAACACAATTGTAGCGAAAACCGTTCGCTTCGCCACATTTTCACCAACCAACCCAACGTCAGTGAGACGAGAAAAAGCAACAACACCAACAAAAACACACTGAATATGATATATAATCTATTTTTTATGGGTTACTGCAATTTATTTATTTTATATAAATTTTTATATTTTTTTTTAATTTTCCCTTCTGTTACATGAAAATATCAAAATAATAAATTTTTTCACGCACGCATTGCTATTGTTTGTGCATTGAAAAATTATATGTTGTCATTGGCAGCGACAGCCGCATAAGCGTTACTCGGTGATAGTGGCAATGGCATTGGCAGTAGCAAAAAAGGCGGCGCATTGTGTCACTTGCAGACATAAAAAAAAAATATTTAAAAAGAAATCGAAAAAGGCAAATATTATAAAGAAAAAGCGAAAATTAAGCGAAAATCATACGAAATTAATATTTTTCACATTATGATTGCACACCCTTGATTGATGTGAATTATAAATGCGCGAATACGAAATGTTCTTCAAATGTCACGCTTGTGCTGCGTGTGTGTGCCTATACATTTACTCACACATTCGTGCGTATTGGTTTGTCAGTTGATACCGTTCACGACAACCGATGTTAATACAATACTTTCAGGGCAATTGAATTTCGCTGCTCAAATGTCAATATAATGTCAATATAATAATGAATCACATCATCGCCGCTCGACTGGCCCGTCAGTTCATCACTGCAACAGTTAACATTTTGAGTGGCAAACAAATGCTTTAAAAAGTCATTTATAATAATTAATTATTGTGGAAAATTGTTATTTTCTTTACATGCGAACAGAAAATTGCCAATGGGCATTCAATTGTATTCAAAACAATTTACGCAAATAGCCGGAAGAGCGGATGGAGTAGGGAGGATATGATTTACATACACATACATATATATGTATATGTATATATGTATATATATATATGAAATAACTGTATATATGTATGTATAATAGCTACCAATATTAAATAAATTGCTATTGATTCAACGGCATGTGAAATGTGCTGAAACTGATGCGATGGGTCTTTAAAATCTGAAGAAATAAATTTACTATAGAGGAACCCCCATTCGAAGTGAACTTCATGAGAATATACCCGGCGCAGGTTTAACTTTCTATTTCAATTATTTTTCTTTATTCACTTTGAAGTAGACGCTGTCCACATCCTTAATTCTTATTAATTCTATGCCCATCTGCGATAGTATAGTTTATAATTAATTTTAGTAACTTTTTTTTCTTCCTTACAGACATGCATATATACCTTTCGTTTTTTTGGAAACTTGGAACATCATAGCTAAACATAGTTGTTGATCGTCTTTGCACCCATTTCGATTTACTTCAATCCAAGGACTGTCTAACCGCCACCTCCCCGAGGTGAGTTAAAATGACGGTATAAAGATCGAAGTAGATTTGCAAAAATCCCTAGAAAAGCTAATACCTATATTTTGGTAGTCCACAATCATTTGTTGTTCGATGAAATAGTTACTTTGACATACACAACAAGAATGCTACTTTTTACGAGGGTCGTTTGTAAATAGATGGCTCTACTGGCGCGTATCGAGGTTATGTTAAATTAGTAGTATCTCTAGTTAGATCACACACAAAATTAAAACCAGATCGGTCTATTTCTTTGTATTTGACATTCATTCAAATAGAGGAAGTCGAGTGAAATTAATAGATGTAGGGTTTCCAACTGGTTTCGCATCCCCTCTTTTCTCCAGAAGTGGCGCTCTCGGATCTCTCGAATTGCTAATTGTGCCCAATTTGAAGAAATGGTTGCCGTTGGAAATAGATATAAGTAATGACGACCATCTGTCGCGAGTAAAAAAATGCATAACACCCCTATGATATGATAATATGAACCCCTTAAAATATCTAGGAATCACTACCGGTGCGAAGGTAATTTGTATCGTAAAACGAAATGAGGTCGAACAATCGCCTCAGACTTCTTTACTGGTTTTCCGGAAAACAAGCAAGATTATCACTAAAGAATAAGTTTCTAATACAAAATACTATTAAAATGCTATACCGGCCGTCCTAGCGGAATAAGTTGGTGCGTGACTACCATTCGGAATTCACAGAGAGAACTTAGGTTCGAATCTCGATGAAAGATCAAAATAAATAAAAAGTTTTTTCTAATAGCAATCGCTCCTCGGCAGGCAATGGCAAACCTCCCAGTATATTTCTGCCATGAAAAAGCTCCTCATACAAATAATATCTTCCGTTCGGAGTCGGCTTGAAACTGTAGGTCCCTCCATTTGTGGAACAACATCAAATAGGAGGAGGATCTCGGTCAAAGGGTGTACGCGCCAATTATATATATATATGTATATATTAAAATGCTAATATGGCAGTATGGCGATATTACAAAGGACTCACTCTAATATTCTTGGAACAGCATTGGCTGCTCAATGGTTTATGCTGATATACTAATTGACTTAAATATTAACTATATTGGAGAGGTAACACCTAATGTCAGCGCAAAACAAATCAATCGATGAGGTTGCTGGAACTCTTACAGGAAAACTAAAATAAGCGAAGGCTAAAAAGTAAAGTTCCTTCGTAATTAATCAATATTTAATTATTAATCATTTTTATTTCATAAGAAACTGATCAATATACTTAATGTTATGTTTCGCAAATCGATTGAAGCGAAGTCAATGAAAATGAGCACCAAAAAGTACAAGTTTATGCTGCACAACAAGTCGAAGATTTTACCCTATTAGGCAATACAATATCCACTGAAAATAGTGCGAGCCAGAATAAATAAAGCAAGGGGCGCATATGCACAGCTGCGCTAAGTGTGGAGCTCATCACAAATATGCTTCCAAAAAGAAAATGATTTTATTAAAATCAAACATCATCTCAGTACTGCTGTATCGATGCGAGAGCTGACTTGTTATCTCAACGGAAAAATTCAAATGAAATGCGCAACTTAGAACCAATGGCAAACTCTATGAAATAACGAAAATTTAGGTGGATAGGTCACACACTGCGAAAAGATGCTACGGAAGTCTGCCGACAAGCTCTTGATTGGAGCCCCCAAGAAAGCAGCAAGAAAAGAAAAATTGAGGAATGCGGGAAATCGTGGAACGAATTAAAATTGCTAGCCATATAAATGACCCGCTAGCATAACCCACCCGGTTATCGGCATCCCCCAGACTGTTGTTAAAGTGGATTATCAAGAAATCGCAGAAAGGATGGAGTTTCATTTCCGAAAACCCAGTGGCCCCAATACAATGGACGGAGAACCCAGAAAGTCAGTGGGGACTTCACGCCATTCAATTTCCAAACTCGTAACTGTATTTTCTGGTCATTAGACGATCGAATCACATGCGAAAAAGCTAGATTTACCATATAACCCCCATTGCAGAAGCTGTGGGGACCTTTCAGAGTGAGACTATTGAGAACTTTCCTTGTAAATGTCCAGCTTTAGCTACTCCAGAAGGGATGATAATGAATAAGAATATGGCGAGTAAAAGACTTTTGTTAGAGTTTTTATATATTTCATTATTCTGCTGCAAAAGAAATCTCAAAATATGCTTACATACTTCTTCCTCGGCTACAGTGGCATAACTTATGGAATGTATATAACCAGGGAGCATCATATTGAATGTAGCTGGCAGGCAGGGCATTTCTATTGCAAAAAACAGGAAATAATTAAATATTTATAACAGGTGGCGCTAAAGTAATCCTCCTATCAGAAAATGCTATAAATTTTGCGATTGGCCCCTAATGTCAGTTCTGTTTTGACATTTGTGTAGTAAACACATGCGAAATACACGTTAATAAACAATGCTACGCTACACTGCTCCAGAACGCGGAATATTGCTGACTATTTATTTGACCAATAATCGGTCGGTGACTTTGGCACAACGTGAATTTCGTCGCAGATTTCCTCGCCGTCCAACGCCTACTGGTGAAACACTGCGACGTTTAGCCGCTCGCCTCGAAGAGACTGGCCCAACACGAGATGCTGCCAGGCGTGGCAGACCCCGGAGTAGCCGTTCTGCAGAGAATATTGCTGCTGTAGCCGAGGATGTCATGGAAGCGCCGTCGACACCGACCAGACGACGTGCCACGCAAATGGGTATCACTCGACGGTCTTTACAGCGAATTTTGGTACAAGATTTGAAAATGTTTCCGTACAAAGTCCAGACGGTGCATCAGCTGTTAGCTGCTGACCGCCAATCGCGTATAACCTACGTTCAAGTCATCCTTAATCACCACCAAGAGGAAGATGATTTTTCATCAAAAATAATCATGAGTGATGAGGCCCATTTTCATTTTAGCGGGTAAATAAGCACAATTTACGCTTCTGGGGCACTGAAAATCCGCGTGTAACCCACGAAGAGCCATTACACCCACTCAAAGTCACTGTATGGTGTGCTGTTTTCGCTGGAGGAGTCATCGGACCTTTCTTCTTCGAAGACGTCGCGGGCCAAACGGTTACTGTGAATGGTGAGCGTTACAGAGCAATGATCAACGAGTTCTTTTTGTCGCAACTTGATGAATTGGGATTGGAAAACATGTGGTTCCAACAGGACGGTGCAACCGCATACACTGCACATACCACAACCGATATGCTGAAGGATGCATTTCCCGGGCGCCTAATCTCCCGTTTTGGCAATTTGCACTGGCCAGCAAGATCGCCTGATTTGACCGCTCCAAACTTCTTTTTGTGGGGCTTTTTGAAGTCGCGGGTTTATGTCAACAAGCCTCATACTCTTGCAGCTCTTAAAGACAATATCCGTCAAGAATGTGAGGACCTATCGCCGGAAGTTTTCGCCAAAGTGATGGAAAATGCCATAAAAAGGGCTCAAATGGCAATCAACTGTGGCGGCGGCCATTTACATGACATCATATTCTCGACTTAATGTAAAAAAAATTAAAAGACCAAATAAAAATAATCCACAAGAAGAATCAAAGTTTTTCATTTTTTTTTAAATTACAGCCGAAAAACATCGCAAGGTTACTTTTGCGCCACCTTGTATATCAACTCCCCACAATAAGCAAAACAAAACTCAGTACCAAATTTTCCAATATTTTCTATTTAACCCATTTGACTGCAAATAAAAAGATAAACACCTGTCCATAAAGCTTGCAAATTTCAAAAATTTGTTTAATATTTTTCTATACATTTGACTTTAAGGCAGGAAAATAATAGTTCTTTAGGATTTTATTAGTGCTTAATTTTTGTTGTAAAAGTAGGCGAACAAAGCTAATGGTCTTTTAATAAGTGAGCACACTTTGTCTACAATAAAGCTTCAAACTTTGAGCAAATAACAATTTTTTCTTTATTTTCTCACTGCAATGCAATTTCTTTCATGCTTCAATGAGTTCCTTAGGTGGTTGAGAGGTAATTATGCTCAAATACTGGTAGTATCCATCCAACTTTTCGGTAGGCAAGAAGGAGGTTGAAAGAATGCATTTGCCACACACCAAGCATTTTAAACTAATATAAATTAGACGCAGACAATTAAATAAATACGCACGTTCGAGCACCATATGCAGGCACATAAATACATACACATGCACATACAAGCGTATGCAGTGCCATATATCCTTACAGAAATTCTTTACAAAACATTTAATTTTTATGAACTTACAAATAGAATTTTAATTTGAGTTGCTTATCGAAGTAAATTCAATTCATGACACTTCAAGCATAACAATCCACTTGCCACACACAATTCCCTCAATTCAATGCCGTTGCACATGGAAGTGAGTTGGGTTAGATGACGAAAGGTAGCAGCTCACACGCACTCTCGATGGCAATAGTACGCAAACATTCACACAAATATTTGTGCATTTGTACATATGAATGTCTGTGTGTGTGTGGTGCTTAGTATGAGTAGCGAATTGTAGTTACAATGAGCGTCGATTGACCCAATGTTAGCATGATTGTTAGTACCACCGCTGTATAGCTAGTGGTGGTGGTGGCAGTG
The DNA here is from genome assembly GCA_037575425.1 of Anastrepha fraterculus. Taxonomy (NCBI): domain Eukaryota; kingdom Metazoa; phylum Arthropoda; class Insecta; order Diptera; family Tephritidae; genus Anastrepha; species Anastrepha fraterculus. Next base: position 107,909 of record JAYXIM010017626.1, read on the forward strand.
CTGTCGGTGTGTTGGAAACTCATAAATTTTCGCTACGCTCCACATGCAAACAATACAAATTAGCCACACAGCCGCAGCGGGTCACTTCACTCTCCACCGGTCACCACACAACTGCTCAGCCTAATAAAATTTATGTTGTACTTACAAAGCAATCGAAACAAACGTCATGCATACATAGACGCATGCACACATACATACATAAATGTGGTAGCAAATAAACGTGGCTTTCGAACAATATCTTCCCAGCTGCCCAGCTGCCGCTGACGCTGCTATCTCATCATATCCTTTGTCAAATTGCACAGCACGTCTGCTACAGCGGTACGTGTGCGTGTGGGTGTATGTGTGTGTGTATGGGAATCCAAAACACATTAAATACAACTCGATGATATGCGGATGGCAATATCTGTAATAACAACAAATGATCGAACGCATCTGAGGAGGTAAATAAAAAAATGTTTGCAATTGTGCCGACTCGCTTACACTTGTGTGAAAAGTTTTGACTATTTATTTTCTACAAATTTTTTGTTTGTTTTTTTTTTGGGAAAAATACAGTTTGTATTACAATAAAAACTTAACAAAACAAAATTAAAAGCTTTTTAAAAATTATGAAAAAATTCAGCGAATTTAAATTAATTAAAATTCTTGTATCTGTTTTTCTATATTTAAATTTTTTGTATCTCTAACCGAACCGATGCCTTTTTCTAACACTGCACCAATATTATAGCATAGTCTACTACGTTTCTTTCCCTAGAAATCTACATTTTAACCAACAGTCATGCGGCCATGAAATCCCTGAAAAAATTTCACTGAGCTCAAAAGTGGTAGCGAAATGCCGCCGAACTTTTAGCGAAATGGCTGAGATATTTTGTACACCCATTGTTTATTTATAATTTTTTTTGCTTTTGTTTGGAAAAATTGAATTTATATTACAATAGAAACTATATAAAACAAAGTTTCAATCTTTGTACAAAATTATAAAAAAATTCAACGAACTTTCATCAAAATTTTGAAATTTTTAGTTAGAATTTTTAGAAACATTTCGAGTATGCAGTTTTATAGCACATTGAATTTTGATGTAAAGTAAGTGCAAATTTAAAGTCGTTAAAAATTAGCACTGATTTTTAATAATTTTTTTTGTTGACAGTGCTTTCAATTTCCTTTCATACAACAATAACAAAAGCTGCAAATTTTATGTAATATATGGAGAAAATGCAAAAATAAAAACAAATGTCAAAAATCAACAAAAATTTAGAGCTACTTAAAATTTTCAGTTTTTATATCAGAATTCAACGAGCTACAAAACTGCATATGTAGAATTTTTCTGAAAACTTTTACTAGAAACTTTGAAATTTTGATGAAAATTCCTTGATTTTTTTGTAATTTTGTACAAAGTTTACCAAACATTTTCAAAAACCAACAAAAATTTAAAGCTACTTGGATTTTACATATTTTAACTCCAGTATTGCGCAGGCTACAAAACTGTATACTTGAAATATTTTTAGAAATCCTAACTAAAAGTTTTTCAATTTTAACGAAAATTTGTTGAATTTTTTTTTTAATTTTTATAAATTTTGAAACTTTAAGTTGTCTGGTGCTCATTGTTTTATAAACCATAGGTAAATTATGAAACAAATAATAAAAAACAAATTTAAAAAAAATGGCAAAACTTTATAATGTGTCGTGCTGCTATTATTGCCAACGCAGCTGTACAATACATATGCGTATGCCTTAAGCCACTAGCGCCAATTCAAACGCACTCGGTTACATGAGCACTCATACATATACTCGTACATACATACGCACCTGTTCCGCATCGACGCATTTGCGGTGAAATTGCTCGAGTATCCTTTGGCTGCTGCCGCTGCCTACCCCCAACACAGCCGCATTGACGGCGACCCCAACGGCGCTTCCATTTCCCAACTACCTGTCAGCATTTGGCATTGATGGTGGTCTATGCGGCTCAAGTGAAACTGAAATTTCTCACACGTCAGCACTGCCACCGCGCCGACACAGGTATCTACCGAAAATTTAACGCCTACTCAGCTGCAATCGGTCTTCACTGCTGGCCTCGTCTCTGGATGTTCGGGGTTTTCGGCGTATATCTGCGATACATACACTGACGCCCACTCAATTGAATTTGCTTGGCTGACTGACAGTCACAGCATAGTTGGAATTTCTAATGAGTTTAAAACTAATCTGCCATGCCTTTCGAGTTCTTTGCAACATCAAGCATCTTTTTGACCGGCCATACAGAAGGCGTCGGCAAACCTTTAGTATTTGCCGAGTTTTTCTGACTTTTGGTTAGCGGTGCCCATCTGTTACTTACCGCAAAAACTATAAACAAAGCAAATAACCAAAAATCAGCAGCTACTTGAAATGGTTGCAAACCGCACACAGAAGAATTGCTGCTGATAAGGGTCCCATGAGGTCAGCACTCCGATGGTTTCTGTGCTATGTGAGGCGGTTTTCCCGATAAAAGCATTGAAAGGAGGCGTCAACATGTTTGCAAGAGCTGCAATTAGTAGGCAATTAGGAAGCGTTCAATTGCAATTCGATAAATGACGAAGATCGAGCGATTTGAGCTATGCGATAAAATTAAATAAATTTTCAATTTAAATCAGGAATGACTGATTGCTTGGTAGATCAGAAAAAATTAAAAGAGCATTTGAAACTAACTGCATTTCATGTGTTGGGTTTTTAAATAAATATTCACAGAAAATTGGTACGACTGACTTCTTGTAAGTTCCGGGCTTAGTAGCGAATGGATCTCTTAGAGATTGCGCAGTTCGTATGAAATGAGCGTCAGAAATCTTTTGCAAACTCCTTGAAAGTAAAGAAAAAAATAAGCTAGAAAAAATTCCCGTTATTATCTTATGCGAAGATCTTCAGTTTTAACAAATAAAACGCGTAACTATTTTAATTTAGAGGAGTTCAATCCATTAGCATACAAATGAAAGCTCGGGCTCTGGTCGATTTTCACCGTACAGACCAACAATATATGAGCCTCGACGCCAACTTGAGAGATAACTAGACAGGTCTGGTATAGAATAGATTGAAACAGAAGTATGTAACTCATCTTTTTAGACTAACCTTTAATTAACGCAGTAGTTGGTATGGCCCCCGGATACTACCTACCTGGGCATACATGGGAAGTGCAAAAGATTTTCCTACATTGACTGCCGTCGCAGCTGCAGGAACGAGAAGAGAGTGAAGAGCCTATTGAACATTTTTTTAGCCACTGTCATTGTCCAAATTCATATTTCTTTTCATGTACGGCAGACTAAGAATTCACAACCATTCAAAATATTTCGTATTTGAATTGACCTCCTCAAGTCGGTTGTTAGAGAATGTAAGTGGTATTATCCACATCCTCATTGGGAGCGACAGCCACAGATGGGTGCAGGGTCGATGGTGGGCTTGCGGGGGGGAGTATATTATGAACGAAAAAAATGATATACCTAAGTCATTTTGCCTTTCTAACCGAGCCGATGGCTGTTTCAAACACTGCAGCTATGTTATAGTCGATCACGTTTCTGTGCCTAGAAATCTACGTTTTAACTAACAGCCATGCGTCCGTCAAGTCCCTGAGGAGAATCTCACGGAGCTCAAAAGTAGTTGGGAATTACCGCCGATCTCTTACCGAGATGGCTGAGATATTTTGTAAAGTAATTTCTTGGATTTTTGGTTATTGCCACATACAGGATAGCTCCAAGTTTGAAGAGTCAGCTTATCATAGGATCACTCTAACTCATAGTGACATCAGTGGTCCAACAGGTACTCCATTGCAAGCCTACAAGCTCTTTATCAATACAAATTTATGTGCAGAACAGTTGTGGCGTTTGAAGTCCATCTGCTAAGTGGTCTGGCAACTTCGGTAGTAAATAGGCGCCCAACGCACGAACTATCTATCACCTCTCAGCAGACAAGACATTCACCTAACAACCATAATGCATGATGAACATTATTTTATTGGCTTGCAGGTCATCAGAACACATATTTTTCGAGTTGGGGATGTATTCGTCACAAAGACACACTTTGCCGGGTTTCCCCACTTGTATCCAATCCCCTCCGCTGTTTTTTATGACGTCACATAGTTCGTCAAGCTCTGAGACACCAGCCTTTATATCCATGGATGTATTCCCATTTTTCAAGAGAACTGCTTTCACCTTCCTTCGCACTCTTAAGCATTTATCTACGGCTTCCTTTTATTCAGCTTGCCTTTTGAGACTAAACACCTCTCGCTAAGACACAGCTTTTCCCCTTGCTGTATTTGCGTCGTTACTCTTACGCCTAATTCTTGAGGGCTTATTTCCTCTGCTTCATTGACCGTCTTTGGTTTCTCTCTAATTGGCATCGAAACATTCGTAAGAGACATACTCGTCTTTTGTGGGTATGAGCGAAGCAATCGCGGTTTTCTTACACAAGGGATCTGCTCTAAATCTCCATCATGAATCGCCTTCTGCTGTTTGTCCTCTTTTCGTATTTTTTCCTTTGATGAATCCATACTTTTTTTTATTTAACCAGCGCATCGTGTACAGGGGGGCGGGCGGATATAGTCAAGAGCGGGTTCTTCCTCGCAGTCGATGTTCCTACCCCAGTTCTCTGAGGTCTAACCCACGCTTTAGGGATCTCAGAGAACACTGATGGACTAGCGCTCGCCCGGAGCAACGAAAGTTACTCCTTTTTGCCCAATTAACACTTTCTGACCAGGGTCCGAGGCGGCTGGTTACTGATATACACCGGAGCAAACACATCGGTAGAGCGAACTCACGTCGTCGCGCCTTTGCGGGGCAGATGTAACCAAACGAGTATAATATTTAACTGCTACTGTTCGGCATGAGCCAGGACGCTCACTCAAATATTCTATAGATATTTTTTAGGAGCTTGTGGATTTGTGTACGAATTGGCGGGCAGGACTGAATCGTAATCCTCTCGTAGCATGACAAAGCGCCTAGATCTTAAGTACATTCCTTAAAGTTGGGCGAACTTAACCTAAGTTAGTCAATCTACCCAAAAATAGATTTTAATAAAATATACTTCAGCTTGGGTGATAATTTTTACTGTCTCATAATAAATAAGGCCGATCCCATGTAAAAATAATGAAATAAATTCTTGCTGCTTGAGACATGTTTTAATACCTTTTTTCTTGTACTCAACAGCCTCCTCAAAGGTTTCTTGTTCAAACGTTTGTCAAGATGAGTATTGTACCCAAAAGACAATCTCAATTAAACCATTATTAAGAGCTTACATTTCAGCACGAAATCCAGGGTTTTAGAAAAGTTATCCTAGTATATTTCCATCAGTTTTATGACCCGCACCTTTAAGTTTTACTAATCAGATTTTTAGTCGAAATGCTGATTGAATATTTCGCAAGGTTTGTTCAGACTTAAATGTACCAGAAGTTAAATATCACTGGATGAATTCGAGTGGAACAGAATTAAGCCTTAAGCTGAAAATGTGTTTCATATGCCAGAACACACTAAGAAAGTTACTGTGGATAGATAATTCGATATTAGAAAGCAAACTCAAGAAACTAAAAACACCCGAATTGTTTAAAAGTAAAAATAATCTTTCGCAAATGCCAGTGAAGCGCAAAATAGAACCAATTTTAATGGAGCAGAACGCGACGATCCATAGGGTGGATGCGGCATTCCTTGAAATCTTGCCTGCGAACGAACCAACCAAGCAAATACTTGCAGTTGAATGGAAAAATGTACTGTTAACGGATATATTATTCCTGACCTTAATGCTTGCTGTTGGAGTGACTTTCTTGGCAAAGAATTTTCAAGCTTTTGCGAAGAAATCGACATTTCATACCTTAGTTAGTTGTTGCCATACCCAGAATAATTTTCTATACCTACCTTGGTAAACTAATTCGGAAAGATAATATCTAATCGCTATATGGGGCAAGCAGCAGGAGGGCAAACATGCCTCAAACGCCATAACGCCAACGCAATTAACGTCACAACCGCAACAACGCCATCAGCGCCACCATCACCACAACTACCAGCGCAGTACTGTGCGGTGGTGGCAGTGAAAGTGAAATGAAAAGTGTCTGCCAGATCGTCATATCAGCATTAAAAACCAAAAAGACCGACACTTTATTATAAACATGCAACACACTTCGCTATCAGTCCATCAAAGTGCGACCCACACTTCTTGCGTGCATAGGTGATCACATATCTAACGGTACTTTATGCAACGCCTGCAACAATAGCAACTACAGCTACCGCCAAGAACAGACATTTAAGCGTAAGTATATGGCATAGCTAGCACCGTTGACTTGTTAATTGCCGCTTGATGGATTGCCAAACGTGGCGCTGAAATATTTAATATCTTGCAACCCTGCGCCGTTCGCAACTTTCAGCTCTCTTTTGTATGCTTCCGGCATTTGCAGCGCTAGTTGATGATGGCAAATGAAAGGTAAAGAGCAGCTAAAAAGGTTTTTGAAGAAAAATTAGTTAAAGCAGTGGGCGAAAAAGGGATGAGAAAAAGGAACGTAAAAAATTGATAGGAATTATGCGTGTGACGCGGCCCAATGCGTTTTGCAGCTGCCTTGCCGCACTCGGTTAAATACTTCCGGTATGGGAGAACTGTGCCTATGTCGCGTCAATAAGTCATAACCTTAATGCAAATGACTGTAAATGCGCACAAAGTGTAGACCCAGCAGGAAAGTTGATCAAATGAAGAGATGAGAAAAGAACTGGACACACTTTTAAGTGAATCAATAAATATTTTCTTTTGGAAACTTAAGAGAAATCATCATCACCATCATGCATGGTACTACAGATTATGATTTCTCCACAATTTTTCGCCATTCACCTCCATCCATGGCCATACTACGGTGGCTGGTCACTCCTATGCTGCTTAGTTTGTCCTCAACGTCGCCTAATCAACTTTTCCGCGGTCACTCTCTTCGCCTTTTCCCATACGTGTATCTTAAACGTTGCGAGGTTTTCTTTCATCTGGCATTCTGCAAACATAACCAGGCCATCGAATGCGCTGCGATTTAAAAAACCGCACGACGTTTTCGCCTTGTAGGAATTCCTATATATATATATTTGGCCCGTACACCCTCTTTGGGCGTTCGGCCAAGCTCCTCCTCATATTTGTGGTGTGCGTCTTGATGTTGTTTCACAAGCGGAGGGACGTACAGTTTCAACCTGACTCCGAACGGTAGATATTTTTATGAGGAGCTTTTTCATGGCAGAAATACACTCGGAGGTGTGTCATTGCCTACCGGGGGGCAACTGCTATTAGAAAAATGTTTTCTTAATTTGGGTATTTCATTGAGATTCGAATCTACGTTCTCTCTTTGAATTCCGAATGGTAGTCACACACCAACCCATTTGGTCTACATGCGATAGAGATGTATACAGCTTTGATACTCGTACGTCCGGTTCTTACTTACGGTGGTTAAATCTGGACACTGAGGGGTAATAATATAAACCACCTTATGCGATTTGAAACAATCATAATGAAAAAAATCTACGGTCCTATTCGACTTGAAAACGGCAAGTATCGCATAATCCGTTTGATTAAAGCCAGCTGATTAGATGGATTGGCCACATCATAAAAATGCCCAACGAAAGAATCCAAATAACAGTGTTTGCTTTGCGTCCAATTGGAGGAAGAAAGACAGGCCGACCAAGAAAGAGATGACTTGATGACGTCGAAGCAGACTTAAAAGCGATGAACGTTCGAAATTGGAGAAATGAGGCAAGAGGGAGAGACTTAATTCGAGGAGTATTGTTGGTGAGGCTATGGTCCACCACAGACTGTGAAGCTAAGAGCGAGAGCGAGAGAGAGAGAGAGAAAGGTAGAGAACGCGGTAGAGTCCATTTTCATTTTCAGTTTAACGTGGCAAATACAATGTTTGCAGCCTGCACAAGGTCTTGGATAACAATCGTTGTACCGTCCGTTTTACTGAGCAGTCCAAGATATTTAATTTGATGTGCGGTCTGATCAGGTGAGGTTTGTGAGGTCTGGCGCTATTCTCAATGCCCGAAGTATTTCGTTTTGCTCTCATTGATTTTTAATGATAAGAATTTTGCTTTTATTTGGACTGCTTGGAATACTTTTTTAAGAACATTCTTATCTTTTGCGAGGATGACCAGGCCATCAGCGAAGCTATGTATTTCGGCAGTTTTATATTCACCATTCGCTGATGGCTCGACATCTTTAATTAAATAGTCTAGGATCTGCTTTACTCCTGTTTCACCTCTGAATAAATCAGACGCCTTGCCTTGTAACAGCACTTTGGATTAGGGCTCAGTTAAGAACGAAAATTGCCTAAAACCAACGGTATTTTGTAGTCACTCGAAATTTGCACTTTGTTGCACTAAAATTCAACAGGCTATAAATCTACGTACGCAGAAAAATTCTTAACATTCCCATTACAAAGTGTCAAATTTTTATGGAAATTAAAAAAAAGCAAAATTTTAAGTCTCCATTGCACAAATTTCATCTCAAACAATTTTCAATCGCGCCTAAATGGATGGATGTGGCGGCTAGGTATTTTGCCAAGTGACTTCTAGAGCAAACATAATATGTTAAATTTAAAAATGTGTTGTATTGAAACTGAAAAAAGTCCATTTAAAAGGATTACGTGTTTCCGTTCGCTTTACCTTGCTTTAAATCTAACTAAAATTTGTAAAAGCTATAGCCACTAAACCTCAAATATATCGGTCCGATAGTGAAAAGGGATAGATATTGGTCATGCTAGAGATTTAAGGCAAGAGTACAAGGGGACAGAATTGGGGTTTGGAGTTGGAATTTTCGATCTGTGTTCTGAAGCGAAGCCGTAGAGAACAGTGGCGACCTGTTTGACAGGCAGTATGGTTTTAGAAGGGGCAGATCTACCTTAGAAGTCATCCAAGATGTAATAGCTAGCGTAGAACATGCCCAGGAAGGTAATCGATACTCCAAACACTTAGTATTACTAGCTACTCTGCATATTAGAAATGCTTTCAACAGTTTAAGTTGGTAAAGGTAAAATTAAAGATCCCGAATAATCTACTGAAGATTATTTGTAGCTATCTAAGCAAAAGCGTGCTCTTATACGAAACGCGGGAAGTATGCAAGACTAAAGAAATAACAGCAGGAGTGCAATTAGACACAAGGCTAACTTACTGGGCGCATATAAATCATGCTGCCACAAGAGCTGCCAAAGTAAGCGCTGTTTTAAGTAAGCTCATGGCAAACCTTGGAGGTCCAACGCAGAACAAGCGAAAACTTTTAATGGACACGACGAACTCGATTCTCTTAAACGGATGCGAAATATGGGCAGATTCGCTAAGGGTGCAATGCCGGCGGAAAACTCTGCAATCTGTGGTGTTCTTAGAATGATTTCTTCATACAGAACATTATCTGAAGCAGCGGTGTTAGTTATCAGCGGAACCATCCCTATTGATGTTCTAGTACAAAAGCGCAAACGGAGATGGGAGTCAAAAATCACAGGAATCCCAGTACCATGCTTCTCCGATATTAGAATTCAAACGCTCACACTTTGGCAGGCAAGATGGAACTCTGAACGGTACGGTTGGTGGACAGTGAGACTAATACCTGATCTAAAAAAGTGGGTAGAAAGAAAGCACGGTGAGGTCAACTATAGTTTTACCTCCCATAGTTTTTGTCCGGATATGGGTCCTTTCGCAAGTATTTGCGGCGAATGGGAAAAGTGACCCTCCCAAACTGCATATATGCACTTTTTTAAATGCAAGTGGTGGAACATAGAGAGAACAGCCCTGTAACGATCTGAAAAAATAATCGAGAAAATGATGATAGACGAAGAAAAATGGGATGGAAACCAGCAACTAAAACTTTCGAGCGCAAAAGCAGCAAGGGACAAGTAACGGTCAAACGAAATGGGACTTTTTTTGTCTATGTTTTTCTCCCAATATTTTGATCCTTATGTTAAAAGTTAAAAAAAAATTGTATTTGTTTTATTTGATAATGTTTTGTTTTATACTCAATAGAAATTATATCTCGCTTTTATTCTCGAATAATAATACACAAGTCGCAGGCGCCTCGCTTTAAATAAATAAAAATTATTTGCAGAAAACTAACTCTAACCACCTAATTTTCCTGTTGATGTATGAAAGCCTTTCCCGAATGGGTAAGCATACAAATAGGTACACCAATATATACACACTAGCGCTTTTCAATTTTTCTCTCTAATTTTGTTTTTGTCCCGTATGTGACACGCATAGCGGAAATGGTAATCATGCGGAAATTACGCCAAAGTCAACTTATAGAAATAAGTTATATTTCACGAAAAGTACGCGTCTTTACACTCATACAAATTTATGTATTTACATCTGAGCGCATGCTACGTGCAACAAATAAGCACAAACGTACTTTTGTGCTTTTTCCGACTTACGCACCTTGCCACAGCTACGCCCATACCCAGAACGCAACAAATGCATTTGCAGCATTGGCACGCAGGGCATTATGGGAAATTTATCAAATGTCATTTGTGTGTTTTTATTATGCTAACTAAGCCAAAAGTGAGCAAGCAGAACAACAACAATAAACATGTATTATACCCTCAGCACCCCAAATTAAAAATGTGGCCCAAAAAAGTAAAAGTAAAAACGTGTTTGTGGAACTGGGCGTGTGGCAGAATGGCTTATAAAAATATTATTATTGTGTTTACTATTACGCGGTTATTAAAATATGCTATCACAATGGTGCGCGCACGCAGACACACAGACACGCAAAAGTAATTTTAATTAAGGCAATGTGGCAAGCAGTGCCAGAATGAACAAATTTAAAAATTAAAAAAAAAAAAAAAATTAAATTAAACTACCACCAAAAGTCGAGCCGAATGGATAATCGAGAGGAGATAGAGCGGGAAACAGATTGGAGTGACAGTCAGGATGCACTGAATGCCCTGGAGAACGCGAAGCAAACAAGAGATTGTTCAAGATTGCTTAAGAACTTGTACTTATATGGGTTCCAGGACACTCCAGTCTTCATGGAAACGAATTTTCCGATGAATTGGCCAATCGTGGATCAGCATTTCGCCCACAAGGGTCAGAGCCAATAATCGGAATCAGTTTCTCAGTAATCATGAATTGGATCAGCGATTATATAGGCAATCTATATAACGAGCGATAGTCCGGTCTAGAACGCTGCAGAACTGCAAAGTGTTTTGTGACAAGTCCGAACAGAAAACTGTCAAACTTTCTACTAAAATTTAGAAGGAAAGATATTCGGTTGATGGTCGGTTATATTACAGGACACAACCCATGAGGTCAGCATATGACCACCATTGGAATCAATGAGGACCCAATGTGCCTGTCGTTCTTGGAGGAGATGGATAGCACTGAGCACTTTCTCTGTGAGTGTCCTGCCTTTCCTAGAGCACGGCTATGAGTTTTGGGTTCCGATGTCATGAGAATTAGTAATATTCGTTCTCTAAAACTGGAGAATATTTACAGATTTGCCAAAGAATCTGGAAAAGTCTCACAGGACTAACTATCTCTATCTCCTTCTCTATTCTTTCCTTTCTCTTTCTCTGATACCTTTCTCCTTACCTCCTTGACTATCAACCCCCTTTCCAGAGCTTTAAGTACAATGGGCTTTTTAAGCCTGAGTGTTTTAGAAGCCTTTTCAAATTTCACAAAAAAAAAAAAAACACCAAAAGTCTCAGAATATACAGAGCTGGCTTGCACAGCGAGTTTAAAGTTATTAGGAGTGCCCAATCTCGTTCAGCAAAAGGGCATCCCACAGCAGGGGTAGCGAGAACATAGCCAAGAAAAGCTGCGGCTTACATACTTTCAAACAAGAGTTCACAGGTGAAAAGCTAAATTTAAGAAAGTTACGCTGCCGTCAAACAATTAGACAACACCAACCATTGTCTTTAGTTGAAGGTTATTATCCTTAAAGGCAAACTGATAAATCTCATTCGCCTTTCAGACAGCACAGTAATCTGCTCAGGCTTACGGTAGGGTATAACTGCGTCTTGGCTGTGCTTCAACTACCTTCAGAAACACCATTGCACTTGTTTCTCGCATGCGATACTCTATCCAAAAGTGAAAGCTCGGTACATTACGGCCATAAGAGAGGCACATATATGCTCAGTCAAATTCAGCTCCTTACAGGACGACAAGGATCTTGATGAGTTATTGTTCAATAAGGACACAAGAGATCTTAAGGTTAAAGTGCAAACTCTAACAACTTGTCGCTGATTATTATTTTTTGTTTTCTTGTTCACTTCACTCGGGAGCATAGGGCCTCGACAAGACTCAGTCTAGCGTTGGTTTCGTTAATCTGTTTTGCTTTCTGGCAGGGTAGGTGATTAGCCTGCCGCTACCAGTCTTAGATAGTGAGAATGCCCACCTGTCGTTGCTTAGGAATAACGCCTTCTTACCGCTTGGAGCGCCATCTGTGTTTCACATTTTTCTGCCAGAAGGATCGCACAGATGGAGGCCTTCGCTAAATTTAGGGTGTCTGCGCTATTGCCCGCTTCCTCTTGCTGGCGCCACTCATGCAATGTGTCTCTGTGTGTTTTTCTTTGTTTCTGCTTGGTTTAGCAGCCTCAATGCAAATAATGTGCTGACTATTGTGCCAAGTAATGATTGGAAGGATAAGGTTTTTTCATTTTTGTTTTGGGGTTGAGGAATGAAATCTTTTTTTTTTTTAAGTAGGTAAGTTTGGAAAAGTGGGAAGAGTGCGAGGACCGTGCTTTATCGCTGATTGTACTGATTTCAAATTCGTTTTTAATCTTTTATTTTAAATTTGTTGCGGCTACAGCGCACAGAAGAAAGAAAAACCTAAAATTTGTATCCTCATAGCAGGAAAATGGATGATGTGGATATTCCAGTTGGTAAGCTTGAGGATCTCTGTCTATTTCGGACGAAATTGTAATCGCGACGATTGTAATCATAGACTTAAATAAAAAGATTTGCCAAACAGGCCCCACTAATGGAAGAGATTTCATCGTGTAACTTATCTTCAGCATCTGTAAAAGCTCTGTAAAGTCGGCAGACGGCAGCTAAAAAAGGATGTTAGCTCCTCATCTCTATAAGTTAGTTAGAGCCCAATTGCTTGTCGTAATTTGTGATATACTGGAATAAGTAGACAATTCACCCACGCTGAAAAAAAATTGCTTTGTAGCAAAACAACTTTAAAAATAATATAATAACTTGCAGAACCATATTTCTCTATAATAAGTGAGACCTTACCTGCCTTCAGAAAACCGCATCGCAAGCTCATAAAAAGTTATGTGCTCTTTATGGTGACGAAGCCTTAAAAGAACGGCAGTGTCAAAAATGCCAAATTTCGTTCTGGTGATTTTTCACTCAAAGATGAAAAACGCTCTGGTCGTTCAGTTGAAGTTGATGACGCCCTAATCAAAGCAATAATCAATTCGGATCGTCACAGTGCAACACGTGAGATTGCAGAGAAGCTTCATGTGTCACAACCATGCATTGAAAATTACCTAAAACCACTTGGATATGTTCAAAAACTCGATACATGGGTTCCTCACGAACTGAAAGAAACGCATTTAGCGCAACATATTAACAGCTGCGATTTGCGAAAATGATCCATTTTTAAAACGATTGATAACTGGCGATGGCAAATGGGTTGGTTATAACAATGTCAAGCGGAAAAGATCGTGGAGCAGTCCAGGTGCACCAACTCAAACAACATCAAAAGCTGATTGTATTCCATCATGACAATGCAAGTCCATACACATCTTTGGCCACTCGGCAAAAATTACTGGAGCTTGGTTGTGATATTTTGCCACATCCACCTTATTGTCTTGAGCTTGCACCATCTGATTAACGTGGGATTAGGATGCTGGCTGAAAGATGGTAAAAGGTCATTGATCAAAATCAGCAATACATTACAGAATAAAGTTATTTAGTTCCATGAAAAAATTATCTTTGATTTTCTAAAAAAAATCCGCAATTACTCAGTTACAAACCCAATAGTAGCCGCCTGCGACTCCGAACGGCAGTTGTTCTTTTATGACGAGCTTTTTCATGCAGAAATCCACTCGGGGGCTTATCATTGCCTGCCGAGGGGCGAACGCTACTAGAAAACACTTTTTCTATCATTTGGTGTTTTACGCCTGGAGATTCGAAACTGGACACTTCCGAATGCTAATCACGTACCCACCCATTTGGCTGCGGGAGCCGCTTTGCTATACTGCAGAAAGTTATGCCTCATCTCACCATCGTATAAATCCATTCAATGGTATACCTAGGACTGCCAACCTCACCTCTTGCGAATCGGACTGCAGAAGTATAGACGCTGTGGCTTTGTGAGCAACTTTGAGAACTTTGGAGACCCAGTTGAATTTTCTGTATAAGATCATTCCTATACATTTTGCCTATTCCTTACTTATAACTTACTAACGGCGCGTCAGAAGAGTTGCAATTTTTCTTCTTAGTGAAAAGGATTAGTTCAGTTTTGCGGAATCGGCCTACAGAGTGTGAATTTTTGTATAAAATCTTTGAGAAATTAATCAGCTTTAATACAGGAATTGGCAGACTAATCACCTTATCTGTCAGCAATCAAATAGATTATGACTATGCTCCCCAGAGGAGTGAACAAAGAAAAAAAATGCAAAAATCGGCATTAGATACTTGAGTCTCTTTACTGTATGCATCTGAATTGTTATTAATAAATTTGATTCCATTGTGATTTAAACTTTTAGTGAGAACAAAATCATGCTGAATAGTTGGTATATTTTCCATATTATTTTCATCTATTTTTGTTCTATTTTTCTTCTATTTTTGTTCCATTTTTATTACACATTTTTTACTGTCTACTCGTGCGTGCATTCGTCAATTTTCATAAACACGTAATTGGGTTTTAATTTCTGTCTGCATTTTTAATGTTTTTTTTTTTTCTTCAACTACCCACTTTAATGACGAAATTAATGCTAACCGAGTGGTTATTAAAGTGGTGTGGGTAGATTTTTAATGCATTCTGCGCCAGCCATAACCGCACCTTGACGTGAGCGCATTACCTGTCAGCCAAAAAGAAACTTCGGCACACACACACATACATGCGCCCATATTTACTATGTACAAACACACCCGCGTATTAATGTATTAGTATGTAACTCGCATAGCTAACCTCACCTCAGTAATTATTTCATCCTTGTATGAGCGCTACTTATGCCCTCAAATGGCCAAACAACTCACCAGCGTCCGTGCAGTAAGTCAGTGGAATTTTGTGTTTTTTTTTATAACGATTTGCCAGCAGTGATATTCTGCTTAATTTTTATGTACAATTTGGTACTAAATTTTTATTTTTTTATTCTTACTCATAACGACGTTTATGCTTTATTATCTTTATTATTGCTGCTGGGTATACGGGCGGAACGTGTGTAGGTGTGTGTGTCCAGTCGTCTTTATTGCTGTTCATTTCATTGTCGAGATTCCTTAATGTTGTAAACATTTGTTGCACTTATGAAATTAATTCGTTGAAATGCATAAAAGACTTTTAATTTTAATACCACTGGGTCGGGCTTTTATTGACGGGTAGCAGTGTGCTTTTACTGCAGTTGTGACTTTCATGTTGGCTCATTACCAAGTAAATTTATAAATTTCTAATATTTTTAGCACTTTTAAGTTCATTATATTCGAATATCCTTCGTAGTGTATTGCCGGGAAATGAGTTTAATTTATCTAAGTAGCTCATGACACAATTGTAGGTCATTAGATATGCACCCCGCTATAAAATGGCCCACATCAATTTTGACTATATTTCTTTTCATAAATTTCATAATTTTTGTATAAAAATGCAGTTCATTCAATTTTTAGTATTTTCTCATAAAAAACACAGTTCATTACTTAAGCAAAAAAACAAACTTAGTTTTAAAACCAATGCCAATGCCTTATAGGTAGGCAGATTTAGTTGTTGCCAATTGACGAACCTAGGCCTGCTGAAGGCCCATTGTGATATCATCTCCTTACTCTAAACTGTCCTCATTGAACCAACCTGTGGCCCTAAGTAGAGAGGCAAGTGAAATGGTTGAAGTACAAGGCTGGCACTTCCCAAGTAGCACTAAAGCACCGTTTTGATACTGAAGGGGTTTCCAACAAGAGGTGTTATTTTGATATTGAAGAAAAAATACTATTTTTTAAGATAAATGATCGGATGTTTATTTCATTATAAAGAGGAAATTATGCCTTTAATAGTGGAAAATAACATCAGGCAAATGACCACCACGACCACGCTTACAGGACAATGTCCTTTTCATAAAATTTTCGATAACCGAATTGCAAAGGGGCTGCCCTATGTCCTCGATAGCCGCACGAATTCTATCTTTGAGGTCTTGAATCGACCCTGGACTGTTGGCGTAGACCTTCTCTTTCACGGGGGCCCAAAGAAAGAAGTTATAAGGTGTTAAATCATAACAACTCAGTGGCCAATTGTGATCACCTCTTCGAGAGATAACACGGTCCGAATACTTTTCCCGTAAAAGATCAATGGTTTCGCTGCTTGTGTGGCACGTAGCACCGTCTTGTTGAAAATAAACGTTGTCCAGATCAATACCATCCAATTCCAGTCATAAAAAATCGTTAATCATCTATGATAGCGCAATAAAATTCAAAATAACACCTGTTATTGGAAAACCCTATACTATGAGACCTTCAAGAGGCAGATATCTACAGAAATGGAGAAGATTGATGGGACTTAGGTTCGCGCACTACCATAGGCTGTCGAAGAAAAGAGCACTTGAATTGTCTATGTAGTTGCTAAACTTGAACATTTACCTAAAAAGAGCTCAACAGTCTTCTTCTCTGAAAGGAACCCACAGCTTACGCAATGGGGTTTAAATAGTGTACCTAGTTTTTCCGCGTGTGACGATCATCTAGTGACTGGTAAACACAGCTAAGAGTTTCGAAATTGAATAGCTTGTAGTCCACAGGACTTTCTGAGCTCTC